>JBAMJV010008570.1:35000-265000 GCA_037951105.1 Echinarachnius parma
AGTTGAGTTTTGGTATAGAGGGCGCTACACAAATTTTTTCTTTTCTTTCGAAAGACAAAATAAACTTTATTTGATCAAAATCGGTTCAGAAATGGCTGAAATATTGAAAAACATAACCATTTGTAATAATTGTGGGGCCCCACAATTATTCGATAATTTTGAACCAGCCGTTACAAATATTTGTTAAATGCTTCCTCTTTTCAAAAATGTACAAAAGATGTTTTTAAATAGTTTTTGATTATCTCTCTATCTAATCACTATTTCAACAAAACATCACATGCACAGTATTTCATGTTAAATGGTTGAAACCGATGAGTGTTTAGAGAGCGCCCTTTTGAGTTTTAACGGCTCTTTTTTAATGATAACAGGCTTTTTACTTAGTCATTTGTAATGTTTGTATTCCTTTGGAGCATTAGTTTGTATTGTAATGGTGCAGGTTTTGGTTACTAAAATTCAGTTTGACCGAAACAGTACTCTCTTTACCAGAACCCAACTATCCCTTTAATAACAGCTCACCACTGGGCAAAGCTCACATGGAATTAATCGCAAGTTACAATAAATTGGGCAAATGCATTGTTTTACCTGAAATACGCGCCATTAAAAAAAAGTCTTCTTAGTTAGCTGTTTTGCTTTTGCTACAATGCGTTTTCAAAATAATATATACCTTACATACAGTTCGTCATACAAATAATATTTTTTTCGATGAAAAGTGAGAGGTAAAGTAATAACAGAAAGAACAATGGAGGAGACTGCCAACATGAGCAGAGAGCTTGATATTGAATAGCGATTTGCAGTAAAACATAGAAGATAATAACATAATTCTCAATAATTATGGGTTCACTTTCAAAACTTGTCACGGATAGTCTGCATCGGAGAGATGCAGATAATAATATAAACATAATTTGTATTAAAGAGTCTTATCTTTTTAAACATTTGTTTCAATGGAGAATTCGACAAAAGAAAGTGGTACAGGCCCTCTCTCGACAAGACATAGAAAATATCCTCCGATTTCCATCATACTTGGCAACTGGCAAACATAAAGCCATGTTGTGTGTTTATTATCCTTTAAAGATAGAAACAAGCTTAATTTGGGATGTTTAACCCCATTAGTATTTTATTTGCATGATTTAGTGGGGCAATTTTATGTGTGTTTGTTAGCTATATAGGCCTCTTTAAAAGACTTTACGTATTACAACTACCGGTATATCAATTCTATACGTACTTATCATTATTATTATTTTGTCAGTGAATGTATGAAGTGAGGGGATAATGTCCTTGTCCGTAGACTTTCGCAGGTGAAAAGGGGATATGATATTGATAGACAATAAAACGAGGACGGAGAAGAATCAAAATGTGCCTTGAAGCGCTTCGGGTTTCTTCAATAAGGTTGTTTCATATAAATTGGATTCAGATCAAAGCTTAAAACAACAAACCTCGGGTCGGAGCTCTCGGGGGAAATGCCTGGGTATGAAATACTACCCCTTGACCTTATATCCATAGTTACAAATGGCTTAATTTTAGAGTTGTTTTACCCCCAGAGTGCCGAGGTAATTCATAAATTTGGTCAATGAGCTACAATTTTGGAATGAGCGAGAAGTGTAAGGTGTCACTCGCGCCTGTTTCGAGCTGGTGTAAGTTCACCTCTTTATTAAATAAGTATTCATCCTTTTTATCAGTCCTTTTGTTTCGCGGACGGACACCGATACAACGTGGGGCCCTGTAATTTTATAAACAACAGCGATATTCTCTTCCATCATATTGATTCGAATGTGGAAATTATTCGTCTTCTACCGATATTTTCATCGGATTGTTTTTTAGAACGAGTGAAACTTGATGAATACGTATGTATTTTACAACGATTATTCGTGGAATTTAATAGACCTATAGGCCAGAGGGGGGAAGTGTCAAAACCTAACTACGTTTTTGTTCCCAAAGTTACGCTATTGTTTTATTCCCTCTACGATGTAAAGCTAAATGCATATTTTGGTCTAATTTCTTTCATATCATGAATTTTCCACTCTCTTTGTTTGCCTTTTATTGTTGTTCTAATCTAAACATAATAATGTTAGAATAACATTTGCTAGAACTCTGTTACAGTAAATGATCGATTTTTCAGCATATCTCATAATAAATCAATAATATATTACCAGTCATACATTTTTACAAATTATATATGTTATGGGTGCAAGTACTTCAATCATCTCAATCATGTAATCATGATGATATCATAGACACCATCAAAATTAATATCAAGACCGTAACACTATTTAGCTGTTATCATGGTCACGAACGCCACGTTACAACTACTGTAATAACACCATCATCTATGAGAAGCCATAGCAAACAAACAAATGATGGAAAAGCTTACATCACACATTTATTATAATAAATAACATCTTTGGGCAGAAAATTTAAAAGACATGCATCCGATTAATAATAAGTCATTCCTTAATTAACACGTTATGCATGAGACTGAGGATTCCGTAGTACAGTGCATATCATACAGTCCCTCATGATCATGATCATCTCTATGTTGGTGGTTTTAATCAATTTAATTAGGATTTTGTACATATTGATATTATAATAATAATAATAATTGTCAATTTGTATATAGCTCTTTAGTACAGTTAGTCTCAAATATTGAGAGCAGCAAATTGCCGCGGCGAGGAATCGAACCCACGACCTAAGTTTTTAAAGACGAAGGCCCGAATCAATATACACATGTCCGAGCTACCTAATTATCCTCCCAGAAAAAATAGAAATCAGTTTTCCGTTTGAAACAAATATCGTGCCTCTACTGGTCATGTCTACGCCTAAAGTATTTTATTTATTTATTTATTTATTTATTTATTTCCTCTCATAGGGTGGATGGCCCTTTCAGCGCAGCTGATTTTCAAAGGGGTCCACAAACATAAAAATAACAATAAAATATACAGTGAATTATGCAATACAATAAATGCAAGAAATAAGGCAATGAATTATGTACATATAGTTACAACAAGTTACAGCTAGCAAATAAATGTACTAAACAAACAAACTAAAAAGACGGTTAATTGCAGAAATTCAACTTGAACGACAACAAACATACGAGTAAAACTTTAAAACCAATAACATAATACAAAAACATCAAGATAAACAAAAAATAAAAAAACAAACAAAGAAACAAAAACAAAAAACTAAACAAAACTAAGGGGTTTGTATAATATTTATCACGTTAAAAGTATTAAAAAAAAAAAAAAAAAAAAAAAAAAAAAAAAAAAAAAAAAAAAAAAAAAAAAAAAAAGGCATGTATAACTATGACATAACCAAAAGATATCAAATTAAAGGTAAAAAAGGGCAAGACAAAGTTCAGTCTGCAATTTCATTCAAATTAATGGTGCGAACAAAGGTAGTCAGTGTATTTAAGGTTCGCGTTTCATAGGAGAGACAATTGAATAATTTGGAACTATGATAAAAGAAACTTCTTCTTAAAAACTCGGTCTTAGGTTTTGGAAGCTGAATTTTATAATCGGCATTTCTTAAGTTGTGAGGATTATGTCGAAATTCAACTCGTGAAGATAAGTAATTTGGAGTTAAGTCATGCATTATTTTGAATAACATGATTAAATTTCCTCTTTCCCATCTATCAACAATTGGGACTACTTTTGCTTGTTGGTAGATTTCGCGAGTTCTTTGCTCAAAAGGTGCCTTAATCATAATCCGCACAGCTCTATTCTGTAGAACACGTAGCTTATTTAAAACGACTTGAGTAGCATTGTTCCAAATTATAGAGCAATAATCAAAGTGTGTTTGAATAATACTGAAGTATAGCATTCTAGCAGTACACAAGTCAACAATAGGTCTTACTTTACGAAAGAGAAATAATCCTCGGACAACTTTTTTGCGTACATGGTCTATGTGCAGTTTCCAATTCAAACTAGGATCAAGAATTACGCCAAGATATTTACAACTAAAAACTTCTTTCAGTGCATTATTACCAATATGTATATTTAAATTTACATTATGAAACTGCTTTACTCTTGTATGGGATCCAATAGGCATATATTCAGTTTTGTTCATATTAAGTATCAGCCTGTTAGCATTCAGCCATAAAGTTACAGAATTTAAATCATCATTAACCTTGTTCGATATATCATTGGCACTATTGGAAGAGTAGTATATACACGTATCATCTGCAAATAATGAAATAGATGAATGCTTCACCACATTTGCAATGTCATTTATAAATATTAGGAATAACATCGGTCCCAAGATAGATCCTTGTGGAAAGTATATTAAATTACTTTAAAAAAAAGGTAAACTTAAAGACATCTTTTGGCTAACTCTTTACATAAGTTTCGTGCACGTTGCCGGATTGGGGGATACACGCATATATTTTAACAATTTTGTTTGTGACGATTCCCAAAACGTTTTATTTATATTTAGGAACATGTAGTTCGGATTTGTAAATCAGGCCCCATGTTCTCGAAACCCCGATAGCTTAGTTCCTTGCTAAGTGTATTTTTGATGTGCAGTTTATTGAGCATTATAGTCCCCAACTAGGGTCAACTGGGTAAACCTAGATACCCATTAAGTTAACCCTAGTTAGCAACTTAAATATGTTGTGTTTACTTCTGGGCCACCTCATCCAAAATGGACTTAGCAAGGAACTAAGCTAGCGGGATTTTATGAATATGGGCCCTGGGTGCGCTGTGCCATCTAACGAACGCCTTGCGCACGGCGCGCAATGCACACTTGCTCAGCGTTTGTTATGCTGCAGTACGCACAATGACACACACATTCAATAGTTCAAAATGGCGATCCGCGGTGTAGACCGAAAAATCAGCCTTTCTCTTCCGTTTGTTGTTAACTAAGGAATTTGGAGGTCGGTCGATAGTATGACGTCATAATTTAAAAAGGCATCCATAACGAGTTAGATTTTGCTGACTATCCGTGGTGTTGCATCCCAACGCATGACAATCTTTAAAGGGAGCTAGTAACTTCGTTGGCATGTGCACAAATTGGGGAATGGTTGGTATAATAAGTAGTTTTATGATCGATTATGTCCTCAGTGTATTGTGTGAAAATGTTACGTTAAATGGAAGTTATATATGACCGAGTAATGAGCGAAAATGCACAGTGATATCTGCTAAACTCATTGCACGGACTCTGTACACAGTTATGACTATCCAGCAGTGAATAGTTAAAAATCCGAACACTTCAAAAATTAAGTTGTGTAGCGCCCTCTTTACCAAACTCAACTATCCCTTTAATATCTTTCTAACGAAAGGGAAATTCTGAAGACCAAAACCTGTTCCATGCTTCTATTGGTTATACGAATACAACAAAGTAAGAGAGAAACACTAGATTTCTAATGAAGTTTTGTGGATTTGGACGATGTATACAAGATCCGTTTAAGCCCCCTCATTTCGGTTGACATCTCATTGTACGGTTATCCTTCCCCTTCCCCCAAATTCATCTCAATCCAACCATGATCCAACCTCCATCCCTCCAGCTCCAGCCGTCGAATTACTCATCACCAGCCCCCCTCCTCCTGGTTGACCGGAGGAGTCATTATGCGGATCGGATGACACAGTGACAATAGAGATACCCCAGCCCCTCCCGTCTCCATTCAACGCATCGAATCCCCCTCACAAAGTTAGTCTTTTGTCAAGGCCTCCGCGCTATATTAAGCAGCTTCGGGTAAACAAGGGGACACGAAGAAAATTACAACATAGGAAATTATACATCACTAAAGAACTTGGGGCTTACAAATTAACGATAAACAAGTTTTGAGTTCATTGCGCATTGATGATCTAAGTGAAACAGCGATTTAAAAACCCATCTCAGGATCTCTCTCTAAAAAAGCACTGTTTTGATGACGTCACACCAAAGGCTGAGTACTAGTACTAGTACCAGTACTAGTTTCGATCTATATGGCGCCTAATATAAAACAGTATCGTAGCTACGTTATCTAAGCACTGTGCACTTAGTTACCCCGGTCATAGGACGCAATGCCAGCCCGCACGGATTGTTTTGTGCACCATCTGCATTCCCTTGGGAGCATTCCTTCCTAACGGCTCAGGAGCACCGAGAATATTTACACCTTCTACCTGGTCCCCATGTATACATACAGGTGGGTAGAGAGCACACCTAGTGGATTAACAGTGGGTAAATAGTGGATTAATAGTCTTGCTCTAATAGTCGTACATGTATAAACGAAGGGGATTACACGAGGTTCGAACTCGGGACATTACTAAGGAAAGCGCGTGCTCTTACCAATCTGGCCATATCCGTGAGGCAACCATACATTGACTAATGCTGGTAATTCCAAGGCATTTACCCTCTTTATTACAACAAAAATACTCCTGATACTAAGTCCTTGACCAAAGGCCATCGCGAGATGGATTTACCATCTCCATCCTCCTTCCTCACGGGGATGTTTTGATTGTCTTTCGCGCCATTTATTTTATCCGTCGATCGTCTGCCGCAAGACGTGGTTGACTGAGTAGCTAGCTTGCAGCATCGAGTCGTATAGTACCGTATCTCTTTTTGGACAAGACTCAAGCCGTGCGCTTCCCGGTCAAAGGCACATACAGAGTGCCCCTATTGACAGACGAGGATACTGCATGCGTCCGTGTATCTTCTCGCTAATGAGAAGAAATTAACAAACCATATCGTAGGAGTGACATTCACAGCTTCAGCAAATCAATTATTATGAATCGTCCGAATGCCCCTTTGTCTGTAATGTTGATACTGTGTAACAAGACGTAAATATGTTAATTAAGAACATAATCAGATATCATAGCTGATCATTTAAGTCTGATGGATGGGGATTAGATTTCCCCCTTAAATTAAATGAAAATGAGAATGAACAATTTCAATGACACTCACTGATATTCTGTGTATGTTTTCGTTATTGAATGCTGGAACACGAATTTCAATTTTGTTAGAATTACACGATCATGGCGATTTTACTCTTCTTTTGAACACACAGGTGTGTTGGCTTGTATTTTCTAAATATACAACGTTTCGAAGTTTTTTCATTGAAACAATCAAAGTCAAGCCAATTAAATAGATTATGAAGATAAAAAGAAATTGTAGTCATATCGTGACCACTGGCGTATTTGAGGGGGAGGGGCTTAGGGGGACATAGCCTCCCAAATTTGTTTTAAGAATATGATACTTAACTTTCAAAGTCTATTCGCCAAATCGCAAATCAGAGTCAGAGTCGCTGCGCTAAACCATAGCCTCGAGTCTAGGCTCGAGTACAACACACTGCAAACAAGAGTACACCTCAAGGAAAGGCCAGCACAAGAAAAAATAGTGACAACCACTCACCCCCCCCCCCCCCCCCCCCCCCACCCCGGGCGAGAAGATAAGCCAAATGAACGCGAAATTCGTGTATCTTTAATTGTAAATCAAATGTTATTTTTACCAAATATTTAAAATTACCTACGAATAACACCTGCGCAAGACGATTATACAAGAAAATGTGTTATCAATGTAAGAATTTTTATTGTGTGATGCTTTACCGAAATTCCGTGTCCCACTTAGTGATATCCTTATGAATATATGTTAGTACACAATACTACACATTGTCTTCTGGAAATTTGTTTTTAAAATATTGTTAAATTGATCTTGTAACTTTTTCAGAATCCTTAAAATTTACTTTGAACTCTAGCAGTTCTCACATACCTTATTGTATTTGAATTACCAATATAAGCATGGAACAAGTTCCGTTTTCCAAATCCGTTATGAATATATGTATGATTAAAGTGTTCAGACTTATAATTATCCAATGGATAATTATAACTGTGTACAAAGTCAGCGCAATGAGTTAGCAAATATCACTTTATATTTTCACTCATAACTCGGTCATATGACACTAGTTTACTATGGAATCTTTACACATCACTAGTGGACATATCAGATCACAGAAATACGCTTTTTGTCATCCATTTGCCATTTTTTGCGCATGTCAACAATTTTATTAGATCCGTTTGATATTTTTACTGGTCTAGACTTATCATATAACCACTCAGAACAAATAAATTTAGGTCACCTCTTTTGAAAATGGAAATTAGTGTCATTTTAACTACTCAATATTTTCTTTAAACAAATATTGATATTATGGTTCATTAGCTTTTAGTCTCGTGCGCGCGAGCAAACTGATAATTATGTGCAACAAGGAATCTTTTATCTCGGTTTCTTTGTCAAACAATTCGGCACTACTAACTAAATATGACACATCTTTTAAATCATAGTCATATGTATAATGTTTGCTCTAACACGCATAATTTCCGTTGATCCATCACTCTAAAATTTGGATTTGTATATAATTGTTAAATAAATGAAAAGAAACCAACGAACTAAGCACTTATACGATGCACATTAATTTATCATCATCATAACGTTCCTAAGTCAATTTGTCCAATCGATTGGACGAAACGAAAAGCAGCGTGGATATATCACGTGACCTCATTTCGTTGTTTCCTTTTTATTATCAATCATGAGTAGAAATATTATGTGTATTCTCGCACGCTTTACTATACATCATGGTTTAATTGCACGATCTTCAAAGTCAATGTTTGATATTTCACCTGCCAGATTCTCGCTTGCTAAACAAAAATGTGTTTACTCACTTAACAAAACAAAAAAGGAGAAGAACATAATATAAGGTACACACGCTAGTAGATTTTTGCTCGTCATCTCGCATCTTTCATCGATCATGTCGGGATTCTTCCCCTTCCTCTCACCCACTTATAGTGTCCTACACTCACCTCAAGTATCGAGTAACGGATGGGCAAATATTGAAATAATAATTATTGTGGTGAGAAAAAACTATATTTGTGTTGTTAACACGACCCCTTATTCCCCATCAAAGACGAGCGTGGCGTTCGAATTACCGGCACGAGACAACTACATTTAGAGCATGTTTAGAGAATTAAACAAATGGTTTATCTTCTGACTCACTGAAGATGTAGCGGGGAGGAAAAAAAAGGAACCATAAATAAAGGGTATGATTCTGTGGAGAATTGGCCCCGGTCGAGTCAGGTGATATAGCAACGTGACGTAATGTTACCGTGATGGTGTTGATACATTATGTATCGAGGCCATTAATAGGAATGTGACTGAAAAGCGAGCCGTTGAGGGCCGCGCAGGTCGCACCGCGCGCGGAAGTGAGACGAAGCGCGGGAATATGTCAAGTGGGAGCGCGAACCGACGGATAATGAGTCGAATACTAGAACAAGCAAAATATAGAGATAAAGAGGTATCCGAATACTTTAAAAAAAAGGAAGAAATATATATAAGAAGTCGGTTCAATGATTCGTCATAACTTTATCTTTAGAGAGCCAAAAGGATACAAATTGTCTTCGGTTTCTCGGGAACGTAAATATAGACCTAATTTCTGCCGTGGTAAACCTGATATTCAGATGCCAAACAAACACCCGGATGGCTCGAACAAAATAATGTCACATGAAGCAAGTCGTACATATAAGGGAGAGTATGGAGAACAGAGAATAAAATAAGTAAATAGTTTAGAGTAAAAGAAGAAAGAAAAAATAGAGAGATACAAGGAAATGGGAGAGAGGAGAGGGAGATAGATATATTGGGTGACCTTGGTGAGGGGAGGGGGGGGGGGGTGGGGGTGGGGGAGGGGAGAGGTGGGGTGAGAGAATGGGACGACAGGAGAAAGGAAGTGAGGAAGATGGGAATGAAAATTCCTTCCACGACTATAAACTAATAATTGGATATTCATAATCATATCACCTGTGCGTGGGTTTAACTTCCGTAAGCAGAATATATACTATGATAAATGATAACATAATAAACATTATTTTTCGAATCCAAAAGGGTTACAATCACCTAATTCATTTAATTACAATTGCAGTATATACAGTATTGAACAAATCGGTAAAACACACAAGTCTTGGCAGTATTGGAATCTGTAATTCCCTAATTTCAAGCATTTCAAAAATATTAAAGTCATTTAAAAGAAGGATGCGAGTTGTCGAATTCAACATAGAGTACAACTATTGGCCTGAACGATTTTGTTTCCCAATTAATTTCCGCCCCACCCCTCGATCCTCGATCGGTTTTAATGCGCCGCCGAAAGCTCCTGTCTGAGGCCGATAGTTTAACCAATGTCGACGGGATGATCAATGGTGGTCATCCATCAAGACGATGTCCCTGTCGTGATCGCGATGCCACGGCGGTAATCGTATCCACCCTGGTCAAACAACGGCGCGGTTGGGAGCGGAGGTCCCTTGTTTACAAGCCAACCCGAATCACTGGCGGGAAAACGGGAATTCAAGACGAGGAGGCAGCGGTAAGAAACATGACTTTTGGGAGTGGAAAAGGCTTTGATTCTAAAGACTTCGCTTGAAAGATGCATCGAACAGTGACCCGAGAAGCAAGGAAAAAAAGAAGCAAATACCAAGAAATGCATTCCGGGGTTAAATGACTGATAACAGATGCAATTTGTCTCCTCTTTGTTTTTAACAAATCGTGTTTTTTCTTTTCCAAGCGGATTCAACAAAGCGGGTTAAAGTTAGAGAAAGACATAACATTGTTGAAGAAAAACAGGTTTCTTCAATATCATATTTAAAGGGAAATTTTTGATGTGGTTTTACGGTACCACCACACATAGAACGACACAGGATTATATGTTTTCGTATTGATGGTTTGATATCAAATTATATGTTCAACACTTTGCAAAGGGTTGTGAAATTCACAAACAATACGAATAATCACCAACACTTACAGAACCAACAGGGCCTCATGGTTCCATATCATAGAAGTATGACTCCAACTGTCATACGCCTGTGTGTATTACGCTCCGTGCGAAATATGGCACCGCGCGTCTGATTAACGATTGACTTAACAACAACACTTTTAAACTGCATCTTAATAAACGATAAAACACAAAAAACAATATTTTAAAAATCTTTAAAAAAAACAGTACTTAAAGGGGACTACCAGGCAAAGAACAACACATAATTATATATTTTGGTACTGTTTGTGATATCAAATAGATACCCAACATTTTGCAAAGGGTTGTATAATTCATAAACAAAGCAATTAATTTCCAACACTTACGGAACCACTACTATTTCCTGGTTCCGTACGGGCCAAACATTTGCGAGTGCGCCAATGCTATTCACGCGTACGTTCAGAGACAATATAATCCCGGGCGATTCGTTCACTCTGCACAAAGTAGTCTCGTACATACAGACCCATGAACGCATGCTTTAGAATGGTGATGCGTTTTCCATTTATATATTTTTTTCTGGACACATATTTTTGTGAACTTGTTGATGGAATGGAATACTAAAGATGTTACCTTTCATTTATAAGAATATTATTTTAGGTGGTGGTACCCTTTAAGCATGTATCTCGCTCTATAGGCTAGTGCTATTCCCTGATCATTGACACTCTGCATGCTCCATGAGCTACCTTGATCTATGTCCAGTGTGTTGAATGGTATCACAAACGATGACACAATGAAATAACGTGACGAACACAGTGAGGTTTGGTTTGAAGAGTTTGTGTAATGAGCAATGCGTTTATACAAAATCATACAGTATTATATTGATAATCAATGTATCATGCACATATGGTAATGATGTTCAATAACTATCAAAATGTGACAACCCATTCATATGTTTTTGTTATATTTCGAAATAAAATGTTGTCTTCAATTGAGAAAGAGAAACAGGCAACAACAGTTTATGATATTTTGGTTAATTGTTTTTTGCCATGATAGTAAGCCAGTCAGTTAGTATTATTTAAATGGTTTTTAAAAGAACGTCATATACGTATTTTCTATGCTGGTCATAAGTCTGCTGAAAAAGAACATTCAAACGGAATCATTTTACGATATTTACTGCGTTTTTTTTTGTATAATGTCCCACATGTTCAGTGCTCAGTCACTATTGCTGGTTCTAAGTCTTGTGATCAAGAACATTTAACCGTAAACGATATTTACTTCGTTTTTTCTATATGTTCCACATTTTTAGCAGTATTTTTAATCACGAATTAGAAAGAAAAAATAAGATATCAACAGATAAACTGAAGCCCATTCTTGTTTCACTAGCAAGTTATTTAATATCTACCGCTGATAAAGTACACACAAACGAAATAATTTCGAGCAGTGAAAAGAGTTTCATGTCTTTGTGGCTCAATGGGTTGAGTACCTATCTAGCAATCCGGAGGTCTCGGGTTCGATTCCCGGCGAAGCCTATTTTTCTTGGCTCATTTTCAATCATTTAAAATAATTTCAGGACATAAACTGCGTTTTAGCTGTAGAAAATACATCAGATATAATGATGCTTTGCAGGTGTTCTAGATCCTCTACATTCTTACAAGTATTCATCATTTCACGAATGGGGCAGAATAAAAACGCATTTCCAGAATAATGTATATCGAATTTGTATGCAGATACATAGGGCGATGGAGAGAGAGAAAGAAAGAGTGAGGGAGGGATAGAGAGGGGGGAAGAGGAGGGGGGGGGGGGGGGTGTAAGGAGATTGTGATATATACGGGGTGGTGTGAGTGAGAGGGATGGGATAACAACAAAGTGAAAGGGGAGAAGAGATAAATGAAAATATCAAGAAAGCCAGGGGAAGGGAAATAAGAGGGGTGGGGTGGGGTGGAGGTTGATAAAGGGTTTTCGGTAAGCTTTCGGGAGAGGTAGGGAGGGGAGAGGATAGAGGCCTACGACGGGTATAACCATGGCGCCGTGAGAGGGGGTCAAGTGGGTAAGTGACACCCATCGTAATGCACACTTTTGGGCTTTTTAGGAAAATGGTGTCGAGTGGGTAGGTATATCAATGTATTTAGACCAGGACTAAATGAACTGAGACATTCTGTTCATTCTTCACTAACGGTTGGCATACTATATATAAAATTACTGATTTATCATCACACATGTATTTTCTGTGCGGTCTCACGTATGGGCTCCCAACTTAAAGGGACTTAGTAACATTGTCCAAATCCTCAAAATCCAATTGGAATTATAGCGGTTCCCTCATACCTTGTTGTATTCGTATTAACAATACGAGCATGGGTCTGGTTTCGGTTTTTCAAATTTCCCTTTCGTTAAAAAGAAATGTACGGTTGAAGTGTTCAGATGTTAAATTATCCACTGGACCGTCAAACCCAGGGGCGTAGACAACGGGGGGGGGGGGGGGGATGAGGGGGATGCATCCCCCACCTCACAAGATGGGGGGGGGGGGGGGGAGGGGGTGACATGTACAATCATCCCCCCCCCCCCGGTTTTAGGGAATGATATATTTTTTCTGTGTCTATCTGTATACGAGTGGGAAAGAAAACATTAGTTGTTTGAGCTAAGACTTGTTCATTATAACGTTAACAAAGTAATTTATACATCCATTTTCAATTTTCGCTGCGCGCTTCGCGCGCGAACAGATTATCTCAGTTTGTTGTGTAACTTGCGTATGGTCTGGGGTGAGTTTTTTTTCTGTATACACGTAGTTCCAGTGTAGCCTGGCATTGCTCTGGCTGCTTGTGTGACGTGCAGCAAATTGCCCCATTTCAAGTATATTATATAAATTCCAAATCTTCTCCGTGGGAGGGGGATACCCCTTCCCAAACCCTCCCTATTTGGCTCTGCCCCAGCCCTCTGTAGCTTCGCCCCTCGGGACTCATTCTTGGCAATAGGCTAAGTTGTTAGATGATACATAATGTGGCATATGGTGATGTTGGAACTGTGAATGACGCTAAATATAAATACAATATTTGTGTTTGTGTTGGGGTGCATATTCATTAGTGTGTCAATTATTTGTTTTCTTCGTGAAAATATATTTAAAATTTCTGGTCGATCAAATCATAACACGCTTTCCCAGATACAGTCAATGTTAAGCCCGAATTTCCTATCTAGGTAAGCACCAGATTGCACAATTTCAAGTCCAAAAATGCAAAAGCTCCCTACCGTGGGAGGGGGGACACCCCCATCCCACACCCTCCCCCCGCTCAGTCACTTCGCTCCCTCGGGCTTGGTCGCTTCGCTCCTTGCAATGTCTCACTCTCACATCTGGCTCAAAGTTGGCAGCACTGTGAGTGTGGTTGGGCATGAGCCCCTACACAGACAAAATCGTGAGCCCCCATAGGTTTTGCCCCCCCCCCAATCCCAAACTGCTTCCGACCCGCCTGGTAACGACCATCTTAATATCCAACACCCCCCCCCCCCCCCCCCCCCCCCCCACTGAGCCACTGAGAGGACTTTCAAGCAATTGTCTTGGTCTCGAAATATTTCGCGGCAGGTGGTCTCGGCCGCCAACAAATTGGTCTTGGTCCGGTGAACGGCAAATCATCCCCCCAAGTGTAAGAACCTGTCTACGCCACTGGTCAAACCCGTGTACAAAGTGAGTGCAATGAGTTAGTGAATATCACTCTGCATTTTTGCTCATTACTTAGCCATATATAACGTCCATTTAACTTGAAATTTTCACACAACACCCAGTGGACATATGAGATAACAACAATATACATTGCATCAACCATTCATCACTTCTTGCACATGTCAACAAAGTTACTCGATCCCTTTAATTATATAAGACTATTTTCCTTGCGATTCATGCATTGGTAACTAGGAATGATATAGTATTTCATGACATAATTTATATAATTTTACCCCAAAATAAGAGAATTTCACATAAATAACCTACTCCACGTTCCCTTTTTACAAACATAATGACAAAGTAACATTTATTTCAGAAAGACAGACCCCTGACTATATCTTACAAGAACATGAAGAAAAGATGACGAAAACATCATTATCGTCACCGCATCGTAACATTTCGATTGCTGCCATTTTTATGAGAAATAATTGGGTTAAAATAATTGATTATGCCTTCCTTAAAAGCAATGACAGAGGATATACGCGAGGACATTCTTAAACCTATTGTAACTTTTTATCTAACTCACTCATGATTGCAAACAAATTGGTCCAGTTTGTCTTTTCCATCGTTATTTTGGTGGCTGTTAGTGATTTCTTCGGGATTTCATTTGAACAATGTAACACAATGTTGGTTTAACATGAAGTCGGAACATGAGGAATATAGTTTGCAAAGATGACTATACGAATAGGTGGAAAAGGGTGTACATTTTAATTGGGTCCATCGCGTCGGCACAAAGGTCGTTCGACATTTCAATTTTGTATTTTTTTTAATGGACGCATTGCCGGGGTACCGGGGTAAAAAAAAACCACCGCATAAACAAACTTCATGGTTTTTAATGATGATACGTGAGAAATATATCATAATACAGTATCATTGGAAAATGTTTGTCATTTGATCATGAATGACACACAAAACATCCGGACGCAATGAAATATGGCAACTATATCATTCAGCTTTTACTCTTAATTGAAGCCTCTTACATTACACCGTGGCGCGCATTTAGTGTTGTTTAACTTAGCCCTGGTTGGTAGTGTAGGGTGATATGTCGTCAGGACGAGTGTTGTGGAGCAAGGAATATCAACAGAGCACGCTGAGCGAGATGTGATATCTATTAATTATCTCAGTTACCGGTCCCGTCCGCCTCGTTCCGCGTGATACCGGATTTGCATGACAAGAGTAAATGAAAAGAATCGAAAAGAAATACTTATTGGCAGGCATTAAAGACAAGACGACCGGCGATTCTCAATCTCCGAAAAAATAATGATCCGGTAGCGAGCATCTGCATTTCATGTTGTATCGCGTTAATGAGAAAAGGGATCAAAGTTAGACACCTGCACCTAGTTAAGAGGGGTGTCGCGAACAGGGCCGGGTTATGGAGACGGCTCGCCCGGGTCTGTCTGCGGGGTATCTAGTCCGCTCACTGACACCAACATCATGGTGATGACGAGTGGCGGTCTTTTCTTCGCTCTTTTGTCTCGATATCAAACGACGGGTTATCTTGCAGCCCGCCACCCCGCGTGATGTAACGTGAAGATGCCACGCGCGAAGCCGTTTCCTCGGTAACCGAATCGGCCGCCATCTTGGAGAGACCCAGAATGGCGTTTTAGGTTTTGTATCGATATACTGGCCGTCATGAAATGCTTGTTACTGGTTCAGCCTGTAGGAACGCCAAACTACAATGAATATGCGATTTAAGCAGATCCTCTTAGTATTTAATTTTGTATAATCAGTGAACGAACCAATACGATGTTATGACCCCTCCTGCCAACCCCCCCCCCCCCAAAAAAAAAAAAAAGATAGAAGAGGAGACACATAATATTCTTTAATTTGTCTTTCAAGATGGAGTGAAAGAGGAATCCAGGACAAATTGTAAAACAAATGAAAGAAAAGAAACACACACTCTCTCTCCTTTTGCACCTTTTGTCTTCTCACCTACTTCCGAGCCGCATTCAGGTGATGCAAGTTTGATAGAACGCAGTAGGTGAGCTCAGGTTAGTGGCACCCCCACCTCTCACGATTATTCATCAGGCAACTCAATCCTCCCACGGGACCCCGACCGTCTTCCATTTTTGAAGACGCATGCCCCTCATCGCCGGTATTACCCCCCTCGTCTGCGGTGCCTGATATTGAAGGGATCTTTCCCATTGATTGGCACGGGCTCGGGCTAATTTGAGACTGCTATTTCTGTAGCCAGAGAGCTCGATCGAATTTCTCGGCGATGCAGCGCGGCGGACACCCGATGCGGACTGCGCGGGGTCCAAGACAAGTGACACACAGTGCTTTGCAAAATAACCATTAATCATATCCCATTTTGCTCCCCTCTCTCCTTTCCCCCCTCGTTTATCTATTTTCCCACTTTTCGCTCCCCTTTTCCCAAAGTCTCATCAAAGTAAATGCTAACCCTGGATACTGTGTTCCCCAATCCAGCTCAAGCCCCAACCCTACTTTTGCCGTCCGTCCAATCACACTACTGTAATATATATGCGCAGAACGGCTGTACAACATAAAGGATCCAAAGAGCTAGATTCGTCGCTACTGCGCATGTCGCTAAACTATTGGCCTATCAGATCGGTCTCTGTCACTTTAGTCAAACGCGACCGTGTTTTCTGCATTCATGTGTATGGTTAGAGCGCCCTCAACCAATCATGCACCCAGGCAATGAATAGAGGAATGCTGCGTATATCAACCACAACTTATATTACGAACACCAAGTTACACACACACTATAATCTGAGCAATACTACCCCTTGACCATTATAGTGATGTAATTGTAGTGAAAACATAGCAATGAAATTACAAACGTGTATATTAACCAAGGAACCATCCGGTGGTCAGTTTAACTGGGTCATGGTGGGTCCCAATTTTAAGGAGAAATTGGGGCAGGGCAAGGGAAATGAGGACCGTACATAATGTATTATATACGGTGGCCGAAATATGGGAGATCGCGTATCGCGCATGGTGCAACACCCTGACCCGTTTCATCGACCTAGGGGATTACATATTCAAGTATACCACCATAAACGCCCCCTTTTAATGAAACCACTCCAATATCTCCATATTCTTCTAAGCCAAGCCCTATGAAATCGAATAACAAAACGATTTCGTTTGAATAAGACGCTATTAAATGCACCCACCTAATATATACTCTCTTTATTGTAGCATATCATCTCGAATAACCCTTTGTTTAATATTAAACGCCATCCAGGATTGTTTAATGAGAAGTTGAGGCGATATGGGGCCACTCTGGTTCCCAATTGCAACTTAACGCACCGCTCCGATTACCGTCACATTATTGATATTCGGCCTATCCGGGTTAATATAGGCAACTGGGTCCGAGGGTGAAGTTATTATACGACTTCTTCGTGCTATTGGTCCGTTGATCGTATATAATATACAGCACTGTCGCGCGAAATTGCGAAACAATATACGCCCATTGTTGATGCAGGCAAACCGCACACACACATTATTCGAACACTAATAATAATTGGAGATGATAATGATAAACTTTGTTTACATAAGATGTTCGAAAATTAATTGTGGTGATATCTGATAAATATATGATAAAATAAGATGTAAACGTTAATAGAATATGTTCGATAATCATTGTGTTTATACCTCATTTATTTTGAAACTAATGGGTACGTAAATGTAATTTTGCTCTCAACATTTATATAAGTAATGCGAGCACATCTTATGATGTAAGTCGCATTAGACAAGTTTCATTTCTCCAACCAATAATTTGTATTTCTTTCTTCTTCTTTAAAAAAAAAATATATACATTCATATACTTATTTATTTATGTAGTCATTTGTATTGATTGGTTGGATAACTTTTTATCATTCATCAATTTATTTTTTGAAAAGCATTTTTGTTTACTTATTACGCTTTAGTAATCCTGATTTATTTTAGCCATTTCATGGTTTATATCTGCGTTACTATAACATTATGATTAAAGTAGACGAATTAGTGATTGCTTATGGATAGTTGAGTTTTAGGTAAAGAGGGCGCTACAAGAAATAAATTGTTTGTGAGGTAATGACAAATTGAGTGTCAAATTTGCAAGAGCATACAATTTTAATGACAGAATAAACTTTATTTCATCAAAATCGGTTCAGAAAGAGCTGAAATATCCATAAACATAACCATTTGTAATTATAGTTGGGTCCCACAATAATTCGATAATTTTGAACTAGCCGTTGAAAAAAATATAACATGCTTACACCTTTCAAAAATTGATGATTTTATCTATTTAATCGTTATTTTAACAAAACATCACAAGCACAATTTTTAATGAAATTTTAAAAAAACCAATGCGCCATTAGAGAGCGCCATCTTGTGTTTTAACATTAACAAAAAAATGATAACAGGCTTTTTACTTTACCTTTCGAGCATGGTGGAGTTATAACTATTGGTTTGTAATGTTAAGCCCGGCGCAGACAGAGCCGGCTCGACCCGATCCGACTGGTTTAAATCAGGCTAGAGTAGGGCCCGGTCGGTCGGAGCAGATTTATCGCGTTAAATCGGCCCCAACTGGCATCCGACTGTCTCTCGACTGGCAAAATGTGTGTCTCGAGGCACTGAAAACTGAGCCGATCGGAATGACAACCAGTCGAGTCGGCTCTGTCTGCGCCGGGCATTATGTGCAGGTTTCGGTTACTAAAATTAAGTTTGACCAAAACTGTACTATCCCTTTAATGAATGTTCGTCATTAAATTTGTGCATTGCTTCATAAAATTATATTTGAAATATGTAATTCATTCACAAACACAAACAACATAATGTTTTATAGTTTGTCCAAATGCAGATCGGTTTATACAAAACGTTGTTAATGCTATCCTCCATTTCAGATTAAGAGTTAGATTCATTTGTATTGTCGTGTTTTATTATAACATACAATTTTATTTCAAACTTAAACAACAAAAAAAACAATTGAACATTTACACATGGTATATATAATCATAGATCATTTGGAATTGAATATTATAATACAAACAACATGTACAATATCACTTCATTTCGATCAGTTTCACTAAATTTCATTTCCATTTCATTTCATTTTATTAAATTTTTACTTCATTTCCTTTCATTTCAGTGCATTTCAGTGCATTGTAAAATCTTCCAAGACTTAACATGCAGTTTTCGATTCAGAACAAACGATCTATTCAGTCATTTACTTATTCAAAGTTGTATTTTAACAATCGTAAGTTCAACTAACGCATCTTAATACAATGTGAATGTCTACTCTTCACATTATAGTATTATATACATGTTTATTAACTGACTTCTATGTAATCAAAGCTTTTGAAAATACTTTAGAAAATATTGAATTAATGTAAGAAATACTTTGCAAGCTGGTACATTTTAAGCCATCATTTCTTGGAGTAACAAGAGCAAATTACTTTCTAATATGCATGAAAAAGGCATGAAAATGAATGGCCAAAGAGCATTGCCAATGGTTGATTCTCGATGCACAATCCGTTAATGTTTAGGGGGATTTAGATTTCTACTGCATTCGTTCATTTGTTTACATTGTTAATTATTTGTAATTCTGTTAGAAATAATATAAAACACGTAAACCCTTTTAGGACTCGCCAACCCTGTAATTCTGTGCGACGTGTTTTTTTTTAATGCAACATACAATGACTAAAAATATGTATGCATGTATAGTATCATCGTAAAGACTATAAGCAAGATATTAAAGCGAAACGATTCGAGTGTTTAAATGGATAACATTGATTAATTGTATTATCGTCTGATGCGCTCTCAATATTACGTTACGATCTTCTTTTGAATATCCGGCATGTCATTGATAAGTTTATAGTTAAAACTTCCCCCAAAACATAAAAATAAAGCACATGAATTGGACAATTTACCGACATAAATGGGTGAATTTGTCACCGCAATCTGAGGGTAGTATCTCCACGACATGACCCGTCGAGTAACGGAGACCGGCGGCCTAATGTTTGCATCCCTACCCGTAACATTCCCGTCTTCTTCTTTTCTTTTCTTGTTTGTAGCCACGGCTCTAATTTTGATCGACTGCGTCAATATCCAAGCTGCTTTTCAAGAAATGCACGACACCCGAGAACCCATGCAAATCCTTGAATGATCGCTTTTCTACCCGTCTCGGGTTCTCCAACCCTTTCAATGACTGGCGCACGCAGAAGAAAAGTTCACAGAAAAAGAAAAGAAGAAAAAAAAAACTCCTAGAGAAGAAAAGATTTCAAAGAAACAAAAATAATGCGAACGATTCTAAAGCTGGATGTTTTATTGTTAGGCGAGTTCTAACTGTGACAGCTCACCGCTCACTCGGCCCTTACCCTCACTACTTTCACCCGAGTTAGGTTAGGGCATCTTGCCTGAAGAATAGGAGGATAGAAACGGGGTAGCCGTAGGTGTTTGCGTAGAGCAGGGATCAAGCAGGGAAACTATTATATCGCTCCCTTCTGCTCCCCATCTCCCCACGACCATCTCCCCCTACCGATTCGCCCTGGAGGAGCCGTGAGGAGCCGGGAGGAGGCAGCCACCGAGCTGTTAGATGCGGGGGATGCACTCGGGCGAAGCTCCAAGGCACATCGCTAATCACCGACCGCTTAGCGCCTATGCAAAGAGCCCGCAAGACCCCTGAAAGTGAACGCCGTCTCAACAAGAGAAGAACGGTAAGTAGCCGTACAAAAAAAAGAAGAAACTTTCACAAAATGTTGCTTTTCGGCACTAATGTCCCCCAGGTTAGAACTTATTTCATCCGTCTTTTTGTGTATCAATGTTGATATTTACCCCCCAATTTGCCTGCTTTGTTTATTTTACTCATGGTAATGTGTGAGGCGTCATATTATACCTTAGGGTTTTGCTTGGGGTCACCTCTTCTATTTACCTTGTGGTCAAAGTTATAAGATGCGTCACAGATGAAACCTGTGGTTTAAGCTACCGTGTCACGTGGTTACAGACCGTGACATATTGCTTACCAGCAAGCCCTATAACCCATCCCCCTTCCAATCACAGTTACATACGGATTAAACAATCATGTTTTTATCAGTATACATGGTGCCACGCAGGGCGGCGCAAGCAAGCTATTTTTATAACATCGCAATGTCAGATGCTAAAATCCAAGCACATAAATAAGATAAGTATAATGTAACTTCGTGAGGGAAATCGAACCCTATAGATGTAGGCAAAATGGAAAAAGGGCAGTTTTAGCCAAAGTCCATAGTGAATATTTAAATTACATTTTCGATTAAGATTTTGCACATTTTGAAGTAGTAAATAAAGCCGTGGCCTTTCACCCCGTCTTATAAAACATAACCAAGTTGAACAGGATTAACAGAGCGTTCGAAATAATTTAAAACCACTAGATATAATTATGTTTGATACATTTAAGTGGTCCATTAACTTTGTAAAATTCAACCACAATCATTTGGATCTTTCACAATTCTCTTGTACATTTTTGTTTGGCTAATATAATAGTTAAAGAAGAATTAAAAGGGTTTTTGATATGTATAGTGTCTCCCTAAATATGGAGATATTTATGATTGAGATGAAAATCGTTCTGGAACGCTTTTAAGCATAGCATTTAATCAATGACCCCTAGGTGATTTACTGTTACATCTATTTCTGCCTCTTTTTAAAATTTTAACTATAGGTAAATAGTTTTGCTTTGCAGTGAAACTTTAACAAATTAATCAGAAGGATATATTACGATGATATAAGGGTATAATTTAAGTCTAAAATATCACTTTTAGAAAATTATTATGAATACATGAATAAATATTATCAATTCATACAAAAAATGTATGCTGATGAAATCGCGATTCGCACACATTATAAAAATAGCCCCAGTTGAAAATTAATAATTACAACCGACAGACAATGAATCTGAATGAACGAAACTAACCAACAAACAAAGTTCCCTTTTCCCAGCTTCCGCGATTCATCTACTTGAATAAATCAAGAATACCCGCATTTTAGGCTTTGCTAGACAATAGGAATTGTTGTATGGTGTGTGTTTGTGTTTGTGTTTGTTTGTTTGTTTGTGTGTTTGTGTTTGTGTGTGTATCTGTGTATGTGTGTGCTCTTGTGTGTGTGCGCGTGTGTGTGCGTGTGTGAGAGTGTGTGTATGTGTGTGTGTTTGTGTTTGTGTGTTTATCTGAGTATGTTTGTGCCCTTGTGTGGTGTGTGTGTGTGTGGATGTGTGTTTGTGTGTGTGTGTGTGTGTGTATGTGAGTGTTTGTGTGTGTGTGTGTGTGTGTGTGTGTGTGTGTGTGTGTGTGTGTGTGTGTGTGTGTGTGTGTGTGTGTGTGTGTGTGTGTGTGTGTGTGTGTGTGTGTGTGTGTGTGTGTGTGTGTGTGTGTGTGTGTGTGTGTGTGTGTGTGTGTGTGTGTGTGTGTGTGTGTGTGTGTGTGTGTGTGTGTGTGTGTGTGTGTGTATGTGTGTGTGTGTGTGAGTTGGAGGATTATACGTTCCCTATTACTATTATTAAGATTTGTTATTATTATAATGTGGTGGTAATATATTGTATCTATGCAGCACACGCATCGTATCATTTTGTTATTTATTAATCTTGATATAAATAATGCATATTAATTTGTCTGAAAAAAAGTTACATGCAATGGAATTTAATTATCTTTACCGGTTGTCTTGTTGCTTTATCGATATTTCATTTATTTTATTTCAACTAAATATGAAAATATATAAAATACAAGAAAATCAACAAATGGTTGAGGTGCCACTTGAAAGCAAAGCTTGTGACATATCGATGATGGAGTTTTATTGTTCATTGCGTTTTTTGTTGTTGCATTGTATTAATAATTCTTCCAATCAAATTCAAACATACGAGAACAAAATTATTCCAGTTGCATCATTATTAATCTTATATCGCACCCATAATTCTTAATCCTTATTCCAGGAGAAATAATGCCAGGATTTGAACGAAACATGAATACTGTACACATGGTATATTCATAGCATGCGCTATATTAATTTGTCACACCCCTTTCTTAGCATACCTTCCAAATATTAATAGAACATTATTTCGACTTATTTCTTTTTCTTGCTAAATAATTTTATGTTATAAAACTGAAATAATGAAATTGAATTTTAATACATAAAGGAGAAAAAACAACAACAAAGGGAGCTTTATGATGATGACTTGTAATATAATTCTGCCATTTTAGTCGAACTTTACATATTGTAAAATTAATGGTAGTCGTAGTATTATAGCGAAGAGTCAATGACGTCACGTATAATGTTAATCGAAATGCTGTTTCCCCCCTAACGATGTTTAAATAGTATGCCTACACAAGCAACATGCCAGTCTCAGTAAATTCAAGTATTATTATTAAAACGCAAGTTGAATATTAAGTCAACCAAACCGAAAAATGGTGTTTGTGCCGTAGTAGTATATAGTATAGCGAACCGTTAGTATCGGTGAATTCAAATTTATGCTGATCCTTTTCCCTCCAATGAGCGGTCGAGTTTATGGCTAGGGTATCCATGGTACGGCTATATAGCGACCGTATACCGCAGAGCGCGGTTAGATACCTGACCGTGGTGATGAGGGTCGGACTCTTGACCCCTGACCCTCGCCGATGCGGTCCGCTCCTCACCAGGTATAAGCCTAGTAGTCACCGTTTCGCGATTTATTTCCAGAGATGGAGTTTCGCAGCAGATTTAATAAGGCTGTTGATATAAAGAGAGGAGATCCGTTCGATATAAGTTTCAGTCATCCGACTCGAGGAGTAATCCCGCTCCTCAGTGTGGGTTTACTCTGTCCTCCGCGTGTCGAGGCAAAACAAGGAGATCTGCAAAGTATATCTTTATTTCTGAGAGCAAAATAAGGGAAGACATGAAGCGTCATCTTTTTAGAATATTTTCAACAGTTTTTTAATTTCTTTTATATTTCTCGAATATAGAAATATCTGAATAAATTGTTAACTTCCAGTGCATTTTACTTCACGAGCGAGAATTAAAAAATAAAACGAATGTTAAGATTATTATATGTGTCAAAGTAAGCGAAAACAACATACAGTAATATTTTAATAATATTTTAATCATTTTGTTCAATGTTCTCCAATCAACTTTATTTAATTACAGCTTTGGATTGAAATAAATTTGGCTTCACGAGCGAATATTTTGTTGTTTATTTATATGAGGCAAAATGAGGGAACAACAACATAAAGTAACATCGTTTAAATTATTTTCAAATTTCTTTTCCATGTTCTCGAATATAAATATGTCGGAATAAATCTTTGTCTTAAAACAACTTCATCAAAAAATATATTTTCAATTTCTTTCTTTCAATGTTCTCGAATTATGTCTGAACACTGCTTTGGCTTCAAATAAATTTGGCTTCATGAACGAAGATTAACAAACAACAACAGATGTATATCATATCTGAGACAAAGTGAGGGAAAACATGAAGTTCATCATCTAGAATATTTTCAACATTTTTGTTCAATGTTCTCAAAGATAATTATGACGGAATGTGTATATTAACTTCATGAGCGAAGATTGTAATTTAAAAGAGAACGTTTGACGTTCATAATTTTACGGTATGATGTATTTAACAAAAAGTAGAGAACAATAGTATTTTACATGAAATACATGTATGAATAAATACTATTAGTTACACCCTGCTTGTTCACGCAATACGGGATATATCTACGTTCTGGTTCCATATTCCATGAGGCCGGAGGCCGAATGGAATATGGAACCAGAACGTAGATATATCCCGTATTGCGTGAGAACAAGCTGGGTGTGACGGTTTTATCTCTTTAAGTGTATACATTATCTATTGGTCAAGATACATAACGAAAATAAAAACATTTGTTTTTTCAAACATATTTGTAAATTTTATTTTTTTTAATCCCGACCGATCTGAATTATACCGGGAGAATTAAAATCCCGATAGCTTATTGCGTAGGTGTCAGACAGAGCAAATAATACCGGGAGATTAAAAATCTCGGTCATGAGGTCAACCCCATGCACAATGCGCGTAAACAGTCTGCGCGCGATATACGCCGTGACGTAACAATAGTAATACGGGCTCATATTCAGTGGTTGAAATCGCCACTGCGCATGTGCACAACGATAAAAAAACACCATAATACATTAAAACAATAACAACAACAAGACGTAAACAGGTAATACGGGCTCATATTACCCGTTTGATCATTTTGACCAAGTAAATGAGGTAAATACGGGTTTGTCTCAAAGACAAATTGACCAATCAGATTACAGAATTCATGAAAAAAATGGCCCACTAAGAGATAAAATAAATTACAATGATATACATAAATTATGTGACGTATGTTACTTTATATAAATATATTAATCTGAATAATATATAATTTCTATATGTTTCACTTTTCAGAGAGCACATAATTATAGCTAGATACATTGGATGTTATGCGTTTTATTTAAATTCACAATTGTTATAATTATTTGATATTAGCGAGAAAAAAATACACACAAACTGAATAATATCATAACTACTGTACTGCTTTAACATTAATTATGTTTTATTATCCTTAAAACACTTACATTTCGACGGCATATCCCGATATTGTGTCTTTACATGATAATTTTGTACATGTAATTATAAGCCATGGGTATGCACTGCATTTGCACATGAGTATCTGAGACAGTTATCTTTAGCTGTAACTACTGTCGATCTATCGTAAATTCAAAATGGAAATAATATAAAGTAAGAGCATACACGAATATTTTATTGATACATAGCATTATTTATTAAGGCATAAGCGGGTTCGGTAAAATACAATTTTTACAACATCGGTTAGACATCCAGACCACTTTCTATAGTTTCATTTTATCTGATTAGTCAATGGATAGATAGCAGATTTTGATGGTGGTCAAAAAACGTATAGCTAAAAGGTGTTAGGTGTAAAAAAAAAACGAAGATAGAGAAGAAAAAAAAGAAGAAGAAAGCGCATATCATAACGAGCCGGGGGCTGCTTTCGGCCGATCGCTCCCCGCCGCCAGGCAGTGCCAGGGTTTGCCCATCTCGAGTCGATCGAGTTAGGTATCAACCTGCGTCAAATTGAGCAAACTCTATCGACGTTCAGGGGCCACGTCCTGCATCTTGAGCAATCTACAGGTGCTGTCGATACGTCATCCATACCGTCTATTCCTTTAATTATTTTTTCTCATAGATAACCAAAAAAAACAAATCTGCATTGCGCGAAATAAAGGCGAAGATAAGAGGTGGCGAGATATAGCCGTTTGGTTGCCCTGGGCTAACCGGAGCCTCCTCTGCCAATTAATCTCGCATTCTCGCGCCGTTTACCAAGCTTCTCCTTCGCCGTCATCGATCCACGGTCCGGAATCGCTTGCACCTATGATGCAATTACACCAGTGTTGCTAAATTCGTTAATTTTTACTTATCAGAAAATTGATATGTAAGACCCAGCGTTTGTTTGCAAATCTTTGTTATTTCTCGGAAGATTTAATGGCGATATATTCTTGACGGCGCTAGCTAGAAAATCGATCAGTTACAGGAGCGTATATACTCTGCCATATACTTTCATTTTTCTAATCAAATTCTTTCATTTTTTAAAAAGATGTGACGAGGAATACTGTAATGACCAGAGTTGTTTTTCACAATTTGCATACACGTAACACTCGTCCGATATAAAAAAGCTATCAATATTTGGATATCACGTTTCACGGTGATGCAATAGCACGGCGTATAATATGTTAACTCGACCATTGTTTCTCATCAAGCATTAATCTGATATTGCCATTGCAATCAACCTCGGAATGGTACACGCGATCAATAAGAAAACGTATAATTCGAAACCGCAAACGTTTTCCAGAATGGAAGTGGAAATGTATTAGCTTTATCCGTCCACACATGCAAACATATCGAAAACTTAATATCTAAATGGGCTTATTTTCCATAATAATTCGGTATTGTGTCGACACATTTGGCGATAAAAGAAATGTCCACCTGGGTTTTTAAAGAGACATAGAAACATCCGTAGCCAAATGAAATAACAAGTGAAACACTTTCTCATATTCCAACTTATCGAATTAAACGGCAGAAAATGATCCGAAAAGTGTTTATTTTCAATCACTGCTTCCCATTGATAAAACTCTAATTGCCCTTTTTATTTTATTCATTTTCCTATAACCATGCATGATAACGTTTTATGTAATCTATATGGATTCGAAAATGTTTACCCCGAAACCATGTAAATTTCGTTAATGCTGTTCTGATGAAACATCTTTTTCTTACTTTTCAAATAGTTTCAAATTATTAACGATTTGATTTGTTATAATGTAATATATCCTTAGACAAATGAACAACGATAGTTATCCAGGAATTTTCTTCAAGATATTTGATGTTTAAAAGCAATTAAATAATCAACAGAAGTTTTACACAAAGTTACAGTTTAGATAGCTGTTTTGACAGTAGAGTAATTTGGTTATAAGATTTAAACATGTTTCTTTCAAGTAATTAAAGGGATAGTTGAGTTCTGGTAAGGAGAGTACAGTTTTAGTGAAACTGAATTTTAGTAACCAAAACCTGCATCATTACATTACAAACTAATAGTTATAACTAGAAAGGAACACAAAATTACAAATGACGTAGTAAAGATCATGTTATCATTCAAAAAGAGCCGTTAAAACGTAAGAGGGCGCTCTCTAAACACTCATCGGTTTCAACCATTTTGAATAAAATATTGTGCATGTGATGCTTTGTTGAAATAGTGATTAGATAGAGAAATAACCAACAACTATTTAAATACCTATTTTGTAACTTTTTGAAAAGAGGAAGCATTTAAAAAAAAATTTTAACGGCTGGTTCAAAATTCTCTAATAAACCCGGGGCCCCGGGTTTATTACAAATTGTTATATTTATGGATATTTCAGCCGTTTCTGAACCGATTTTGATCAAACAAAGATGATTTTATTGTTTAAATATTATGCTCTTTCAAATTTTACACTCAGTTTTTAATTACCTCACAAACCAAATAAGTAGTCTAGCGCCCTCTCTACCAAAACTCAACTTTCCCTTTAAGTGTTTACATAATCAAAGCTATCTGTTTAATTTAAAACAATCGTAATTTTAGACGCAAAAAAGGATCATGTTTCATCAGTTTTTACCAAAACATGTGAGTTTTCGTCAACTTATCCAACAAATAACTTGATTTGATTTAGAACACTTATGAAACAGTAATTATACATAGCGGTAGTATTCAATGACACTTAACATGTTTTTCACGAAATGATAGCGATATGATTGCATTCAAATAAAGTGAAATAATTGCGTAATATTTTTGTTTTGAGTTAGAAATCGATGTAGATTTATATAAATTAAATGCATTATCTACCTCGCTGTCCAATATACATATAAACATGTTCCTATTTTGTCATCTACTGCTGATAACTATGTGATAACTAACTAATTTATGATATGGCCTTCGAAAGCGGGGGATCAAGGGGAGAGGACCAGGGGGGTGTTTCACAAAGAGTCTAAGTTGAACTTAATTCTTAGTTGGACCTAACTGTATTATGGAAAGCCGTTAGTTTCTTTGTACAATTTTTGAAACAGTTATTTAAAAAATGCATATAGTTTGCTAAAATCACTTATATTATTTGCCGTGAAATTATTGATGTAATTTTTTAAAAGTCTCAAATACTTTTTTAAATTTTTTTTTTGTTTGCTTTTGAATATGTTTTATTCCAAGGCTACAAATGGCTTTCCATAATTGTTAGGTTTAACTTAGAGTTCAGTTTAACTTAGAATCTTTGTGAAACACCCCCCAGGGGTGGTTGGCCCAAAGTTAATAACAAAATAAATGAATACAAAATTTGATACAAAAGCTCCTATGTATTTTGCTGCTTCCAATCCCGGCGCCGGTGTTTCACTTTATATAGTCCTATCCTTGCGAAGATTCACTTGTAATGTCTTCTATAGTAACACTACTGTCTTGACACTATAGTTGTAAGATCTCAATAACCATAATTATTGTTCCTTAAGATCTTTTTGTTCCCACTGTTCGTTTAATATCATATTTGTTTTTGGCCTGGTATATTCTTTAGTATTGACTCCACTTTCCTATAATAAAAAAAAGGGGGGGGGGGGAAATGGCGTCAAAAAGCATTTTACGTATACGTGACAGGCGACCTTGGCAAATTTGGCGTCACTATTTTGTTAAGGGTCTTATTAAAGAAGAACCGCAGGGGGCATTTCCGCCCGCTTCATTAACCCCGTAATTGTTCATCCATTAAAATGGTGGTGTATACGCCTGCCCCGAACTGGGGGATCTCTGCCCTCTTGCCCCATTTATAGAAAAAAAATTTTTTTACCGACCTTGAAGGTATACGTCGTCTTAGATTTCATTAATGGAATTAACATTCATTATATACATTTAGGCTAGCAATCAAGAGCTAGTAGTTGTGGTAACGGTTTTTATAAAATTGGTTCACTTTCACTCAATTTCCAACCTTATTGTTCACATTCCTTAAGGGGGTTTCTTTCAAGTGCCGTGATATCGCGATATCGCGCACGTTCTTAAGTTATTAAGTTGTCGATTTTATTTGACATGATTTCCGGGGAAACATTGAGAAACAATTTTCATTAAAAAAAACACTTCCGCGAAAACAACGATACCACGAGATATATAAAAAGGACAAAACAAAAACAACCTAAAACAAATCGGAGATCATAGCATAATTAAAAAAAAAAAAAAAAATCTAGTCACATTTTAATGGGTTAAACTTTTAACAAACCATATTTATAAGTACATTTTAATTATTTTCGAAATGAGACAATTGTTATAATGGAATAAAGGTGTTTGTCAGATAGTTATTATGGTTTGAATTTATTTCCGTAATTTGTTTTATTTCGTGTGTTAATGAAATATTAAATTTATATACGTTCTTTTTCCCGCTACTCCCTCAAGTTTGGCACTTTGTTTTTATTCGATTAGTTCATGTTCAATGTTCAATGTTTCTATATTTCTCATGTCACCCTGTCGAAGGGTATTGAAGAAAATAACATTTAGCACAATAAAACAGATACATTAACAATTATATAAAATACATATCGCAAAATTTAAAACATACATGAAAGAAAGCTAAAACACCAACCGGAAATGATGTGGCAACATTCGTATATAGAGGGCGCCATTTCCCATCACGTGATTATTGTCAAAGGTAACATGTGCGGGATAAAAAGAACAAAGAAAATATTTAAAGTATTTTTAACGATCTTACTTCGGAAGTAAACCAATGTTCGTTAGCATATTAAACAAACTATTAATAGCTCACATAAATATCAATCCTGTTGTAATATTTAACTTTGATTTTGCATAAATACGTAATACTTAACCACTGATTATAATTTACTTTATTCTAGTTGTTATCATTGTTATAATTATTATTATTACCATTGTTATTATTATTATGGTAATAGTAGCAGCGATAGTAGAAGTAGGTATAGTAGCAGCAGTAGTATTGATAATATAGGATTTCTCGGTCAATTTAGTAAGTTGGCCATACGAATACATTTTGTGTGCATTCAATTTCGCCGATTTTGTCACCGCAGCTGTATTTTGCAGTTCAAATTTGTTTTTTAGCATTCGAATTTAAAAAACAATCATTCGAAAACATTTTGTTTGCATTCAATTTAAAACGTGTTTATATTTCGTAAAATTGTCATTCAATTTAAAGTAAGAACATTCGTGATTACGTAAACCGCCTTCCGTGAAATCCGTTGGCGAAATTGAATGCAAATAGCGTGTTTTTTTAAATTGAATGCTAAAAGTGGTAAATCACTTTCGCGAAATTGAATGACACGCTTATCAAAAATGAGAAGCTTACGAAATTGGCCGAGAAAAGCTATATTATTAGTTTATCATTTATTGGAATTACATTTTAAATGAAATATTGTATACAATCCTTCACTTTTTAAGCACCCAGGATACAGAAAGAAAAGTATTCCCGACCATAATGTTGATATGATGATGCAGGCCCGTAGCAGGGGGTGCGCCCCCCCCCCCCCAAAAAAAAATAAAAAAATAAATAAATCAGAAAGGTCCACTTTTCATCGGTTTCTGCCATCTAATCCAGTGGTCTCGGGCAACGATCTGTCTTGTTGATTGACAACCACCACTCCCCCCCCCCCCCCCCCCGCTTACACGACCCAACCAGTGGTCTTGGTCTCAGCCTCAGCCACGGTCGGTCTCGGTCCCGATTGTGTAAATTACGCGCCCCCCTTGACAAATCCTGGCTACTGGCATGTAACAATTATTATTTGTATAAAATGTAGAAATGCTATACACATTTCAATCATTTTGTATGAAAAAAAAAGTTTCATACATACAATGCTTAAAGGCACCATAGAGTAAATGGGATGCAGGGAAAAATAAACAATACTGTACTAACGTTCAGTCTCTTGAATATAGAATCTTATATTCCGTCTAACTTCAGCCAGACAGCCTTCGGGCTACTAAAGGTATGGACGTCAGACTTGTCTGTTACCATGGTAATCGCTTGGTTATCTTCCTTTGTCTTCTAATTTACCATTTTAATGTGTAGGTTGAGAGAGCATAACCCTTATTCATGTTGTTTGGTAGATAAAACCGTTTAATTAAAACAAGGATGATGTGGATTGATTGTGTTTGCAAAATGTTGATTGTGATGGTTTCGTTTCTTTTCAATGATATTTTCATTGTCTGTACTCACCCTAAATAAACGTTAACACGCATTTTGAAGAAGAAAAAAATGCGAAGCTCAACTCATGAAGAAAGAAAGAGTGAGAAAATTAAAATGAGAAGTTCCACGCTTCAACCCCTATATGAGATCAGGGACTTGCCCCCTCCTCATACATACAAACACACATAATATTATACAAATGATGCACAGGCTTGAGTGGATCGGTAAGAATTGGATGCACGACTTTAACTTTGGAATGGTTTAAACCCACGAGCGCAGCGAGTGGGTTTTAGACCATTTCCAAAGTTAAAATAGTGCAGACAATTCTTACCGATCCATGAAATATGCCAGTGCAGCCTTTGTTTTATAAAATGGGCGCAAAAAATGCAAAAATCAAACTAAATTAGTAAACCGAACCATGCTGACATGCATCAGTAAAATGCATTAGTAAAATGCATTAGTAAAAATGCATCAGTAAAAATTCTTACACGCTAATTGACCAATCAGAATGCAGGGATTCTTCTACCCATTTTATAAAATACACTTTTACACTCGAGTTCATGCACAAGTATACATTATAGGCACAGGCGGATAACAACTCAACAAAATAACATGTAGAAACATTTACACACACCTACACAAACACACACCTACACAAACACACACATCCACGCACACGCACACCCACGCACATACACACACACACACACACACACACACACACACACACACACACACACACACACACACACACACACACACACACACACACACACACATATATATATATACAGCCTTGGAAATAATTATTAGACCAAGCACTTTTTGCTCAATTTTTTTAGATTGTTTACACTATTTTATCACTTAAATTACAGAAAAAAAAGTTCATAAAATATCTAAGGGGGTATAGTCAATGGGATTAGGAATGCCTACAACAGATTTTATGTCTTGAACTTGAAGAAAACATGAATTTCATGAATAATTGTGTGGATTTTTACCATAAAAAGGTATGGGTTTTATACACACGTTTTCAATGCATAATGGAACTTTTTATGATTTTTTTTTCAGTAAGTAGTGCTTATATCATAGAAATGTCTTTCCGTTCTTTGTGGGGCTTGTTTATGAGTAAAATAATTATTGATTAGAGTTGCCAAGTGACAGTCAATTTTTCTAATCAAAGAATTAAGACAAGGTGAAGATGACCTCTATCCTGGTGTACTGCTAAAGCACTGCAGGCAGTCAGCATCCTAATATTATTTGCTTCTCCAACATAGTTTAATGCCACTTGGCACCTCTCACCAAGAATCAAAGTGCTAATACAAGTCACACTAGAAACTGGAGAGACCTGTCTATAATATCATCACAACTTACAGGGGAAAAAATCAACAAATTTTGCAGTTTTTATTAAAAATGTATATAAACCCCATGCCTTTTATGTACATGTAATGAATGGACAAAATCCATACAATGTGTATACAATTCATGTTTTTAATCAAATTAAAGGCAGAAAATATGTGATACCACAAACACCATTGACTATACCCCTTTTGGTATGTCATTAACTAATTTTTCTTTGAAATATTATAAAATAGACAAAATAGCGTAAAACTTCAACAAAATTGATCAAAAAGTGCTTGGTCTAATAATTGTTTCCAAGGCTGTATATACACGCACACAAGCACACACGCACAAACGCACACACACATACGAACATATACACACACGCACATACATACACATACACATGCACACGCACACGAACACATGAACACACGCACACACGCACACACGCACACACGCGCACACGCGCACACGCGCACACACACACACACACACACACACACACACACACACACACACACACACACACACACACACACGCACACACGCACACACGCACACACGCACACACGCACACACACACACACACACACACACACACACACACACACACGCCAAAAGCCGCTCAGTCCGTCTAATATAAAGGCATAATTAAAGGGATAGTTGAGTTCTGGTAAGGAGAGTACAGTTTTGGTGAAACTGAATTTTAGTAACCAAAACCTGCATCATTACATTACAAACTAATAGTTATAACTAGAAATAACTAGAACACAACATTTCAAATGACGTAGTAAAGATCACGTTATCATTAAAAAAAAGAGCCGTTAAAACGTAAGAGGGTGCTCTCTAAACACTCATCGGTTTCAACCATTTTGAATAAAAGTTGAAATTGTGATTAGATAGAGAAATAACCAACAACTATTAAAATACCTATTTTGTAACTTTTTGAAAAGAGGAAGCATTTTTTTTGAATTTTTAACGGCTGGTTCAAAATTCTCTAATAAACCTGGGGCCCCAGCTTTATTACAAATTGTTATATTTATGGATAATTCAGCCGTCTCTGAACCGATTTTGATCAAACAAAGATGATTTTATTATTTAAATATTATGCTCTTTCAAATTTTACACTCAGTTTTTCATTACCTCACAAAAAAAAGTAGTCTAGCGCCCTCTCTACCAAAACTCAACTATCCCTTTAAACTGTGGTTGAAACGCGCAAACTTTCCCACTTACAATTAATTGTAACTTACAATCGATTGTATCTCTTTCTGCAACGGGGCCCTGGTCAGATTAACATTAAGGGAAGTACATCTCTCTACTGGCTAGATATTACGTATTATAAACAACAGCGATCTTAAGAACATGAAGAAAGTAAGCTTACGATACCGCCAAGAAAGTATAGCATTGGTAACATGTAATTCGTATGTCAGATTAAGGGATGTGAATTTCTGCTGGTCAGATATTATGTACCTCTAAACAAGTCTTAAAATATAACGATTATATTTGTAAGATAGCAAGCTTACGATACCGCCAATAAAGTAGCATTGGTAACATATTATAAGTCGTATGTCAGATTAATGTTACTCTATAACAAGTCCTAAAACACAACGAGTACATTTTCAAGTAGGTAAGCTTTATACGATACCACGCATGCAGAAAAAAAAAGCATTGGTAACAATCGTAAGGATTGTACATATTCTCTGGTTGCGTAATTATGAAACTCTAAACAAGTTCTGAAACATAACGATTACATTTTGAGAAAGTACGCTTCCGATACCACGCAGAAAGTAGTGGCAAACACGGTGAGTCGTGTCACTCATATTTTAGATTAACATGATAAGGGAATGTAAATATTTGATGTTAAGATATTATGTAACTCTAAACAAGACAATCTTAAAACGCAACGATTACATTTTCAAGAAAGTAAGCTTACGATACCGAATATGCAGAAAGAAGCATTGGTAAAGAAAAAAGTCATATGGTTCTGGGATACCAAATGGCAGTCGCGCATCGTATACGCCTCTGCTGTCGAATGTTTAAAGTGAGTTTCTTTCTGAGGAGAAATCTCGCCGTTCTGTCCCTGAACAGTCACTCGAAGAAAACAGGCCCTTAGCCTGGAACTTTAAGACGCTGGCTTTGTTTTTTATACTGAGCGGTTGAATCGAGGTCCACACTAATAATGTTGGCGATGATAAAAGAAAGTGCCTCCGTGTGAGCCTATATCAGTTAACGCCCTCGCCGAGCCTTGGGCGCCGACCAACGCCGTAATACCGGCTCAATAGAAACCAATTGACGTTGATACAATAACCGCTCAAAAGCGACTATTCACCCGAGCTGCGGGAAAAATAATGTGGTGGCAAGTGAAAACAAAGGCTCCTGCTTACAATTGTCAATCATTCCGATTTCTATTTTTTATTTTCACTCCTTCTTTCTCGTACTGTTAGCCTCTTTTATCGTCGCCCCTCGGTTCCTCGGCAGGGCAGTGACAGACTATATAGGGTCGTTTTGTCAAGAAGCACACACCCTAAGCATCTAAGCATGCTAAGTGTTGCACTTATCAAGCCATATTGGACGTTGCTGTCAGGCCACGCGCGCGCATCGCAGATTCCTCCTGCTTTCGCGTTCGCTAAAGAGGAATGGTCATAATATCTACTTATTTCATCCAAAGAACACAGATAGTCTGAATAAAAAACAGAATCTTGATGACATGATTGGGAAGAGATTTTCCTGTCAGTCGACAGAGTTTTGATGTCGCAGTCACGTGACCCCAGGTGGTGCGCAGACCCAAACTTCTAAGTCTCCTAATCCCGTAAACCGCCCCCATTCCAAACACTCAACTGGTATTCATTTTGTATTTATACCCCGCGACTCCAGCACCGTCAATCTCCTAGTCTTATTGATCACGCTCCATTTCAAGAAACAAATTTCCTTCTCCTTATCCCCCCCTTTCTTATTACCATCGCTTATATTTCACCTGTCTTTATTCTGCCCCATCAGTTGACGAGGAATGAAATCCATATGCTGTTATTCGTTTTATGATTTCGTTTCAATTGTCGACTGAATCATATATCCCCTGAAACTATGGAAGTAATCTTCTCTTTTATTCTAAATTCCGTTTTAAACGACGTAATCATTCGAAGTAATCACCAGAGGTTGGATGTATGGCCGCGGTGTCCATTTCTTTAAAAATCCACTTACCGATATTACGAATTGTATGGTCACATTATGATTAATCTCAATAGGGCTTTCCACTGTTCTCCGTGAATCGCAACAATTTACCGTATGACGATAGGGTGGATTAGGTTAACGGATTGCTAACATTAGATCGTCACCCCATGGTGCGGACTAAGTTGGCGCTTTTGTCACCATATTTATCTTGATCGTGTCAATCAAGATCGGGTAGCCAGCCAGCATTCGGGCCATTTGCCACCAAAAACCCCGATCCAAATCTCCGCTTATTTTCCATTTTTTGCCTAGAAAGTGAAAGACTAGAAGCAGATTTACAAACTTATACCTTCCAGAAGATTTTTTTCCTTTTCGAGTTACCTATACTCGTGCGAGCACACGGGAGAGACGATTTTTATTAAAAAGCCAAGCGCATTCAGAAAACACTTTCCATTTCACTCCATGCATTTGAAAATCGTGGTCACTTTTCAGTCTTGTTTTGATTTTTGCGGTTTTTTGAAAAAAGAGAAAGGTGAAACTAAGTTTGCATTGATATCCTAGTAAATATATTTCCAAAGAAATAATCAAAATAATCAGCACGTAAGAGAGAGAGAGAAAGAAGTGGGGAGGGGGGGGGGGGGGGGGGAGGGGGGGGGGGGGGAGTGAATGGGGTATACTATAATATACATTTCAAAGAGATAGAGATAGTGAGAAAGGATGAGAGGGGTAGATGTCAAATGACAAAATACATAAATAAAATAGAGGGAAGAGAGTATTTAACAAAGTTTCAACGAACCTAATAGGTGTCATTGATATAATTATGTATTCCAATACACTCATATTATATACAGAAAACTTACAAATATTTGCATTTATTTGTTTCGTTATATGAATCATATTTGTATATAAAACACACGGAAAATTAGTCAAGGGTCTATATATTATCAGATGAGCCAAATTACCAACAAAACCGGCACTCAAGGAGTAAATCAAACTATCAGATTCAATATTAGTAATAATATAATTATTTGAAATAAGTATAACATTTCTGGTGATATTCAATTAAACAAAATACGTCTTGTTCTATCTGTGAGGAATTTTACAAGTTGGGGAAATTCGATAGTTCACAGTGATAAAGGAACCAAACGATATATCAAAGAACAGTACAATTATTGTGTAGCCCCCTCTCATGCCTTTAATTTCCATGTTTTCTGGAGCCATGTGTGATGGATTGTCATTAGCTTACACACGTATTACAAAGCTGACAGAAAGTCATCAAGTTGCAACAAAAATATGATTATAATTATAAAGTCACTTTAATTTTGCTTAACAAAACATAAATGTACATTCACATGGTTTTATAAGCATCAAGTACAGACACGAAATACACTGAAATGTCTGTGGGTGTTAAACTAATGTAAAGGGATAGTTGAGTTTTTGGTAAAGAGAGTACAGTTTTGGTTATAACTCCATCATGCTCGAAAGGTATTACAAATTACAAACGACTAAGTAAAGAAACTGTTATCATTGAAAAAGAGCCATTAAAACTCAAGAGGGCGCTCTCTAGAAACTCATTGGTTTCAACCATTTTAAATAAAAACAATTGTGCATGTGATTTTTTGTTAAAATAATGATTAAATAGAGAGATCATCAACAACAATTAAAACAAACAATTCGTACATTTTTCTATAGTGTAAGCATTTTTTTTCAAGGGCAGGTTCAAAATTATTGAATTAGTGTGGGGCCCCACAATAATTAAAAATGGTTATATATGGATATTTCAGTCGTCTCTGAACCGATTTTTCTCAATTAAAGTTTATTCCGTCATTAAAATTGTATGCTTTTTCGAATTTGACACTCAGTTTTTCATTACCTCACGAACAAATTATTTCGTGCAGCGCCCTCTTAATCAAAACTCAACTATCCCTTTAAGTGTAATTGAGACCTAATACAAGTTAAACTTAAACGGTGAATATAATTTCTCCCAAATTGTTTTGTAGTCCTTATCTTCTCACGTAAGCTCTATAATGATGCTTTATTCAATGTATATTTAAATTCATATTTTAAGCGTGCCAACAAGACCTTTAAAAGGTTCTTTTAAAAGCGCTTCTTGTATACAACACACATGTTCATGAGATGTCAATTACCTCACAAAAAAAATTATTTCGTGCAGCGCCCTCTTAATCAAAACTCAACTATCCCTTTAAGTGTAATTGAGACCTAATACAAGTTAAACTTAAACGGTGAATATAATTTTTCCCAAATTGTTTTCTAGTCCTTATCTTCTCACGTAAGCTCTATAATGATGCTTTATTCAATGTATCATGCTTTCTTTAATTTTAAATTCATATATTAAGCGTGCCAACAAGACGTACCACCTTTAAAAGGTTCTTTTAAAAGCGTTTCTTGTATACAACACACATGTTCATGAGATGCCAATTACCTCACGAAAAAAATATTTCGTGCAGCGCCCTCTTAACCAAAATTCAACTATCCCTTTAAGTGTAATTGAGACATAATACAAGTTAAACTTAAACGGTGAATATAATTTCTCAAAAATTGTTTTTCTAGTCCTTATCTTCTCACGTAAGCTCTAAAATTATGCTTTATTCAATGTATCATGCTTTCTTTAATTTAAATTCATATTTTAAGCGTGCCAACAAGACGTACCACCTTTAAAGGCTTCTTTTAAAAGCGTTTCTTGTACAACACACATGTTCATGAGATGTCAAATGAAATGCAGTAATTTAATAGAATTACAATTATGCGCTCTAACACACCGAACAAGAAATATAGAATTTCAATGTATTTTAACGTAAAAAGAGATTGCAATGGTAGAAAAAAGTGACGTGTGTTGTTTTTCAATATTGATTTTATTTTGACCGGTTCTAGAATTTCATTTCTTTTCTTCATTTATGAATTAAATAATGACCAGTTCTAGAATTACAAATTTCACAATTTGCATGTACCTGCGTTGTTTGAAATTGCATCTAAATTATAAATAATATCGATTCTATAGCGCTCTAGATAGTAATGAGTGGCCGTTTCACGCAAGAATTCGACTTCTGTAAAAACAATTCGCTTTGTACAAACTTTGTGTTTAATTTCATGCGCCAATGCCTTCTGTTAATGTCGGTGCGTAATTATGACTATTTTGATTTGACACGTTTATCGTGTGTTTGCGGTCAGTCCGACGTGAATAAATAGTGGCCTGCCAAACCAAAATGGCACGCAAAGATTGGACAACTCGTCTTCGATTTCATCCCGTAATCGAGTCATCACTGGTCAACGACCCGAGGTCCTTTTCACACCCGCCGCTCCCCGGCCACGCTCCCGTCCTCATGTACATGGATTCGATTCCCGCACGGAGAAACTTTGACAAAGTAAATACGAGTTACACACGTGTGGGGGGAAAAAGCCCTCAAAACGTGCTATGTTTTTAATTTTCTGATTCATCCACAAGTCATCCTTGCTAACAGTTGACCACTGCATTGGTTTTTGGACCTACAGGGGGTGTTGCGTTAAAAGCTGCGATTAAACGCAACTGCGAACAAATCTAAAGCAACTTTGCGTTTAAACGCGAATCCATTGCATAGGCCTATACAAGTTTGATCAAAGATCCATTAGCTATTGCAAAGTTGCGTATGATCATAATTAAAAGTCGGAATTGTGTATTCATAATTATATGGCTTGATCCATTAGCTAGCGCAACGTTGCGTTTGAAATCAAACGCAACCTCTTGTATGCAATGGACATAATATATAACGTTCAATTGCAGAGTTGCGTTTAATCGAAAAGTTGAGATTGATCGCAGATCAATACAAGGGCCCCGTTGCAATCGATTGTAAGTTATTAATAATAATACTATACTCGATTTATATAGCGCCTAATATGGTTGATAATCATCTCTAAGCGCCTTACAATGATATTATTACCCCCGGTCAGAGGATACAATGCAAACCAGCACACATTGTGTGCACCATCACCGCTCCCTGGGGAGCATTCCCTCCAAGCGGCTCATGGGCATTGTAAGTCAGATCATGTGAATAAATGCGCAAATCTGATTGGTTAAAATGCGATAATTTTCTGACTCACAATATTAATTGTAACTTACATCGATTGTATCTCTTTCTGCAACGGGACCAAGGTTTGATGCAACACACACTGATGGTCTGACGGTCTCGCGGTTAGGACGTGAATGCGGTCCCACGTACATTATCCTTGACCTTGGGGATTGTCCGTAACCATGTATCCCCTGGCAAAGTGGCGTTAGACTGGTCAAAATTCGACTCTCCATCCGGTCCAAACACTAAGGTTAAATACAATTTAGTAATATTAGTGTATATAGACGTAATTGCTTATTTATAATGTCGAGCTTTGTTCTTTTTTGTTTATTATTATTATTTATATTTTGTACTTACTAATTTCAAGGATCCACAATTAACAAGCCCTGCATTCTAGTGGATCCCAACATTTTCACAACGATTGATCATATTTAGTAAATAAATGTTCGTTTGTATTACGTTTGTATATTTATCATACCATGTTATATTGATTATACAATATGTCATTATTATGTATTGTGAATTTATTTTTTGAAAATGAATAATAAACTTGAACTTGAACTGATATCAATCAAAATACATTGTCTTCAAGACGGTGGCCACACCAATTAACTCTGCATGGTCCTACAAGAGCTGTTCTGGTTTTATACAGTTTTTTTTAACAAGGGATTATTTCAAAATTGACATAATCATTAAGTATGGACTATAACAACTGCGCAAACATTTGTTTATTTCCTGGCTGCATATAATGATATTATTTTTTCTTTCTTAATTTTCACATTAAATTGACAGTTTCGATAAACAAGAAGGAAAACATAAGTATTATAGAAATCGAAGCGAATCTCTATGATAGATGTTAAACGTATAATTGGACAGCAGCACCGCTATCATTAATTGGACCACACACGTACACATAATTATACAAACCAGAGTTTTTTATCACGAAATAAGTGGCGTAATACTACAAGCAAATTGAAGGTCTGAAGTTAGATCAACAGAGTTATGAGATATTGAGATTATAATTATATAGATGGGTCTTGGATCGGTTTATATACCAGGGAATTGACGCAACAGTGCGCGTAATTAAAGCGACATCCGAGTCTTGTCTTAATACGGTGAACGAGCAGGGTTTAGACCCCAGCGTCGTCTCACGCCTTCGCCATGTTTCAGTGCGCCATAATTGGGATGTGACAGAAAATCGTTTTTCCATATTTTCTCAAAGTCACGCGTTGAGGGCTTGTATTGCATGTCCGGCGCTCCTTGCGGTCATTGGCTTTGCTTCATTTGCATATTACGATGTAGTAGCAGGTCCTATACTCGCCAGGCCGTGTACATATACACAATCACCTTCCAATCTCACCCGTCCGCTTTCCGAGGAGAAATCCGAGAACCATCTCCGATTATTAATTGTCCGGCCACAAGTTGGTGGTCGAATGAACGGGAGACAACATTAGAAAAAGCGTTACAACTCAATATATATCATTGTATATAGGGATAACATAACACAGTGGTTTCCTGGTTGAGTGTACAAGCTAAGCATTATAGACTTTGTGATAATTTGTGGTTGATGATTTTCCATACTTGTCACGCTGCAGTTGAATTGAGCAGTTTACATTGAACAAAAAAGTTTACCATACCGAAACATGACAGTGAGGACCACAGGTGTGGACGCACTGTGAGTACCACAATTGTGTTAAATTCGCGCATGTTCATTTAGCGTCAACACTCAGCATGTTGTGCCTACACCGTGAACACACTGTGCGCACACTATGACCACACTATGAACACACTATGGACACGCTACGAACACAATTATGAACACACTATGAACATACCGTAAATAGCTGACAGTGTGTTCACGTTGTTATTTCTAGGAACGTTTATAAATTATTAATCGAAACAATTGAAAAAAATAATTAAATGTTCTTAAAAGTAAGATATAAATATAAAGTATTTGCAACCAACAATTAGTGGCTATACAAGCCGTCTCTTGGATACAAATTTAACTGTCGTTTGTAGTTAATTCATATTCCTCAAAGCATATTTATCTGGTTGCTTTTAATGCAATTTATATCTCTAATCCAACTTTAAAAGAATGAGAGATGTTCAAATTGTGAATCGTTTTACATATTAACATAAATTAACGTCATTAAATTAATATCATCCAACTGGAAAACATCGGAAAACAACTCGAATACGAAATGAAAACGTCCAAACATTCACAAACATACACATATGATTTATCATTAAAGAAAACACATATTTATAATTTGTGTTATGATAAACTTGTTGATGATATTCTTAATTATATAATAATTTACTTTTCGGTTAAAATGTTAAAGGGATAGTTGAGTTTTGGTATAGAGGGCGCTGCACGAAATAATTTTGTTTGTGAAGTAATGACAAAATGAGTGTCAAATTTGAAAGAGCATACAATTTTAATGACAGAATAACTTAATTTGAGCAAAATCTGTTCAGAAACGGCTGAAATATCAATAAATATATCCGATCGGAATAAACCTGGGACTCCAGGTTTATTCGATGATTTAAGAAGAAGAAAAAATGCCTACACTTTTCAAAAGTTTACAAAAGATGTTTTTAAATAGTTATTGATGATCTCTCTATTTAATCATTATTTTAACAAAACATCACATTTACAATTTTATATTAAAAATGGTTGAAACCAATGAATTTTTGGAGAGCGCCCTCTTGAGTTTTAACGGCTCTTTTTGAATGATAACATGCTTTTTTACTTAGTTGTTTGTAATTTGTTATACCTTTCGAGCATGGTGGAGTTATAACTATAGTTTGTAATGTAATGGTGCAGGTTTTAGTTACTAAAATTCAGTTTGACTAAAACTCTACTCTCTAGACCGAAACTCAACTACATCCCTTTAACCAATCAAGAACAACATTATATTATATACTTAATTGACAGCAGTACTATAACATAAGAACAATCGTAAATACTTTTTTTATCGTAAGAATCCTTTAGGTATGACGATGAGGTCCTTACGTTTGTTTTATGCAATATTGAATTTATGAAATATTTGAGTATCCCACATCCTGTATCAATTGCATGACTGCATAAATAATATGTACGTCGCCCATTTTGTTTTTTAATTTTATGAACTGATTGATGTTTTCTTCCAAATGCTAGACTATAAAATAATGTATTTTATGAGCACCGTGTGGTGTTCCCAGTAAACACCATGCGGATGTATTGTTTTCAATACCAGTTATAATTAATTAAGATATGTGATATGTATATAAAGTATTGTGCGAGGCTGAAGACATCAATCATTAATGTTACAGGCACACTGGCTTCCGGCTATAGTAAGCTGTCTCAATATGTTAGTAGACACTAAACAGTAATTAGTCGAACATATGAATTATAATTATGTTCGACTAATTAAATGTACAACTGCAACAACGGCAGCAACAACAGCAACAACAACAACAACAATACCAACAACAATAGCAACAACTACTACTACTACTACTACTACTACTACTACTACTACTACTACTACTACTACTACTACTACTACTACTACTACTACTACTACTATATAGTAGTAGTAGTAGTAGTAGTAGTAGTAGTAGTAGTAGTAGTAGTAGTAGTAGTAGTAGTAGTAGTAGTAGTAGTAGTAGTAGTAGTAGTAGTAGTAGTAGTAGTAGTAGTAGTAGAAGTAGTAGTTGTAGTAATAGTAGTAGTAGTCTACTACTACTACTACTACTACTAGATGTTTGTAAACTGGAGTTGTAATTATTTCATTATATTACTTACGTTTGTGACATATTATTTCTAAATGTATCGATTGTTATTTTTGTTGATATGATTTATAAATATAACAAAATGCAAAACTAACAACTAAAACTGGGCTGAACTGAACAATATTACTTTTTAGCAAAGATTCAGCAGTTTTGAATGATTAGAGATTTGATTAATGTTGATCGTAAAACGATGACATTTGAATTTTCCCAGTCATGATATTACTTTAGTAAATGTTGACAATTATAATTTTGTCCTTTGTCAATCATGCGCTTAGTCAACCATGATGTAATGGTAATCTCTTATTTTAACACATACTTGACCTAATTAACATCACCATAAAATAATTTGGTTAAGACGAGATTAGTTATTGGTTATGATATTTTGAGGAGTTGTTTAGGGCGGACTTACTTTTGTGCTAGGTTTAGTATTTTCATTTTTTTTTTTTATTCGGAAAAAAAATTGTTCCTGAAATATGAACTCTTCTACTGGACACCATCATGAAGCAATGACAGATTTGTCCATCTCTCTGAATTCGATATTAATCAGTCTATTTATTCCTCAAAGTCGTGCTTCGTTATGCTGTAGAAATTTCTTTCTTTCACGGAATCATAAGCTCGGAAATTTGCCAAAGAAAGACGCAAGATTATATATTTTATAATAGTAACAAAGTAACAGTAATTTATACTAGATTTAGACAGATGCATATCCAGCAAACGCGTTTTGTTTCGGACGATCTGTACTAAACGTGATGAAACTGCGATATATAAGCGCCGCTTATCGCTTCAATCAAGATTTTGTCAAGACTTTTATGCATCGACTTAATGAATACGGCTGATCGATTTCAAACGGTGCTTTATATCGTCATTCGTCGGGTCATCTCGAAATTCATAGTCTCAACTAAACAACTATCCTCATAGCAATTCATTCGAACAAGAGAACGATGAAAACAAGTCACGATCGGACGGTCTGGTTGTAGTTATGGTGATCATGATGATGACGACGAACATGTTGGTAGGGGTGATGACAGGGGTACGGAGGACTTCAGAGGGGGTACAGAGGGGTAGGAGAGATCCAAACACGGGGTAAGACAGGTATCAAGAGGATGGGCATGTATATATTTCTACAGTTGCAAAATGCGCATGTCAAATTGGATATTGTCTTCTAATCATAACCGTTTAAGATTCTCTCATACAGCAAGAACAAATGTTGTCTTGTATCTTCTTGCAAGCAAATGATTGACCCATCTCCTGCCAAAAAACACGAACTTAATGAACCGCATTGAGATACATATGCAGCAATAATATAAATCTTAGGTGTTAGCATCACTCGAAATGTGCATGGGAGTTGAGGAGAAAGGGGTCAGTTTAGGATGCATATCGCACCCCATGTCACTACTTATCTACCATATGATTTTTTCCCCCAAATATGTTTTGGGTACAAATAGTGTTTTAGGGGCACACAGTTATTGTTCCTATGTGCTCTTATCATGATGATTGGCTTTCGCAAACATATTTGGGTCATCGGGGGAGGGGGAGGCTTGTTTAATAGATCATCTTTTTTTGTTTTGTTTTGTTTTGTTTGATTGTTTGTGTGTTTTCTTTTGTGTTTTTGTATGGGGGGGGGGGGTAACGTTAGCCCCCCTTTTTCCATTTGTGGCGAACACCTTCTGCCCCTCACATTCGGCGTGTATGGTAACCATTGCATTGGCAACCATTATTGTGACAATATCTTTGCATATACGCAGACATATATACAAAAGGCGATCTTGCACCAGTATTGCAAAGATTTCGATCGGTCATTTAGGACGTGTCGAGAACGGTGTGAAATACAATCTGACCCGGTCATCCCATACGATATTCCGGATAAATTTCGCTCGATAGTATTGATATTAATCGGACACCATCCTCAACTAAAGTAGATATAGCAACGAACCCTGCCGTGCCTCTCCTTAAAAACAGAATTGAATGAATACCCTAGATTACTTAACCAAAAAAGGCCCAATTGCACAAGAAGACGAAATTAAATAAATTATCCGTTTCCATCGGTCATTGACTGCACCGTAACCGAAGTTCACGCACGCAGTTATTTATGTAAGAGTAATTTGTTAAAAATGGTTTACGATTTTGAAAGCATCATGAAACACCCTATGTACCCTTCCGTTCTATCGCATCGCCCAGGCCGCCAGGGGTCTTTCGGCGAGTAACAAGCGATGGACACACTTCATGGCCTGTCAATTCTCCCGGGTTACTGTGGGTCTCAAGGCCACGTTCATCATTTTGCTCAGGACAGTTTTTTTAAGGGACTATCTTCGTCTTCGCGACCGGGGCCAGATGGTCACACGGCAGAATCTCTCGCATGTCGTGGGAGTAACACGAGCTCGAATACAATTTCCGAAATTTGTTACAATAGCTATCGGGGCGACCAGAGGACTATTTTCTTAATGCCGTAGCAGAGTGTTCGTGTAATCCATTAATCCCGACTTCCTCCTGCATGTGTCTACTATATCCTTCAGAAAGATATTTTTAGAACATATGCTTGTAAATTGTGTTTCATAAGTATAGTCTAGGGGTGTTTGTCGTAAAGAGTGTCTTTGCCCTCATCCCTAAGTCAATGTTGCAGTTTCAATAGTAAGATGGATGAAAATGTATCTACATAGTACATTCGTCGCTTAGAAGACTCTAACTGCGTTCGCAGTAAGAGGGGTTGTTCTTAAATTCTTGGTATTGTTCAGTGTTCGCTCAGAGCAGTGTTCAGCAGACTTCAGGCGCTCTAGCTCCTCAGGCTCTAAAGTGTTAAAGCGGGATGTAAAAAAAATTCAAAGACAAAAAAATGGCGTCGTGATTGGCATGGGTATAGTGTCGTTTCGTGATGAATTGCGGGTTCTTCCTCGCCATCTCTTCCATTTTATTAGTAATTCGATATCTTAGCCATAGACGTATGCTGAAAAATTGAGGGTCCTAATGTTATATGTGCATGTAAATCAATACCGCGATGAAGCCATCCCGGTAGTAGCGGACTGTGCCTCTTGGGACGCCCAAACACGGCAGCTTATGAAGCAACAAGAGGGTTTGGAGAAAGAAAGAAAAAAAGAATATCAGCCGTGAACGCCCAACCAATTTATTGGAGGCATCAGCGAGGAGAAGAGAAGTGGTGTGTCAATTAATTCTAAGATTCGTTACAAAGTTGGAATAGATGATGCGTCGGGAATCGCGCGCGCGCGCGCGCATTAAAATCCCGACATAATTCAGAGTTTCAATCGCTGATATTGACCCACGGTATACTTGTCCACTCATATGGCGCGAATTAATATTGTGTTCTGCTTGAAATGACCATGGGCTGGCTGACTGAAACCTATATGATATACAAGAGCATTTATGTTTTCACTAAACTCCCCGCTAATCCTGTCTGCGAGCATTTTTTTTACTTGGCATCAACAGCCCAGCCGTGGTTAGTAACATTAGAACATTCCGCTGCCGGCTATGTACAGTACGTGTGTGTGATCGTCAAAAATGTATTCATAATTAACGTCTAATTCATGTCGACATAAGTCACCTCTGGGTGTGCTGGGACAATAGTTGGGGGATCTATTTATTGCGGCCGTTCGAGGTGAAACAAACATTTCGAGGCAGGGTGCATGACGACAGGAAACACTATATATAGCGAGTGCATGAGGTTTGACAGGAGAAATAGATAATCACAAAAGAGACTTCTATTAATTTTCATAAAGTCTGACAGATCCAAAGTTGTCAGGGAGGGTATTGACACATACGTTAATTATAGGGTTTAGATTAAATGAGTAATTGAAGAGCGCATCATAAACCCATCATGAAGACATACATGTTGGATACAGTAACAACATTATTAAGAATTATTATTCGCCATTTTAAAAATAGCGACATTATTTTGTTGATGGAACATGAAGGATGAGAATATTATTCTCACCTAACTTCACACCTAGCCTACCCAAAGGGCTCGGGTGAACAATGCCATGGGGGTTGGGAGGCACACTAACGATACCCTACGGCATAATCTAAATAACAATAAGCATAACAACTTAAAAACCTTTTTTGATTAATGAAATTAATGATCAAAAAGATGATGAGATGCAGGTAATACATCGAAGATTCTACGAAATAATGTTGAGGAAGTTTGGGCCTATCATTAAAACATACATCGTCACAATTTATTATAAATCAACTCGAAGAATATTCTGTTGAATACTTTAATAATCCATATTGTTGGCCTTTTACTTATTATGAATCAGTCTTGAAATGCCCGTAAATCAAAACTTAATTTAAACATAATTTACTTAAAATATAAAACAGTATATTAAAGCAAACAAGATTCACCTTTTACAAATAAAAGAAAAATACGAAGAAAATGCGAAAAATGTATCTACATGACTATCCTCATGGAGTTGCTCTTATGGAGAATTCTCTCAATGAGACGAATTTAAACATCATGTAATAGAAATATGAAGTGAAAAAATACAAGACTACAAACTTATGAAAGACCGGAAGAGGACATATAATTTCATCAATACAAACGTGTAATGCTTAGTTGAAAATCGTAACAGTTATGTAAATAGATTTCGCGCCGAGATAAACGGGTATTTCTGAAATACTATACAAGTCACTATAATTATTATCGAGCTCCTGCTCCACCATCAACGATATTTCCAACAGTCCCACCACCACCACAACCAGAAACAACAACAAAAATAACAACAACAACAACAACAACAACCACAACAACAACATCAGCAGTAACAACATCAACAACAACAACATCAACAACAACAACATCAGCAGCAACAACATCAACAACAACAACAACATCAACAACAACAACAACATCAGCAGCAACAACATCAACAACAACAACAACATCAACAGCAACAACATCAACAACAACAACATCAACAACAACAACATCAACAACAACAACATCAACAACAACAACATCAGCAGCAACAACATCAACAACAACAACAACATCAACAACAACAACAACATCAGCAGCAACAACATCAACAACAACAACAACATCAACAGCAACAACATCAACAACAACAACATCAACAACAACAACATCAGCAGCAACAGGACCTAGAATAACAAAAATAACACAAAATAACAGCAACAAGACCAACAGCAACACGAATAACATTCATAACAACAAAAAGACCAACATCAACAACAACAGGAAAAACAACACCACAAGTATCATACCAACAACACAACAACCGCGATACCATCAGCACCACCACTACTACTACTATAAGTTTAACCAACACCGACATCAACACCAACTCCAACACCAACACAAACACCAGCATAAACACCAACACCAATACCACCACCATCACCACCACCATCAACATTAAACACAACCACCACCACTACTACTACTACTACCACCACTACCACCAACACAACAACCTACACTGCAATCGCCGCGGGCCACTACTACTATACCACCACCACCACCATCATCATACAACCACACTACTACTTCCACCACACTTCCCCAAGATCTCCAACGTTACAACTACGACATCACCACCACCACCACCACCATCATCATACCACCACCATCATCATACCACCACACCACTAATACTTCCACCACATTACACCAATATCTCCACAATTACAACTACGAAATCACCACCACCACCACCATACCACCACCATACTACCAACACCACCACAACCACCACTACCCCCGACCACCACCACGACCCCCACCAACACCACTATTTCTCCCATACTACCCCACGATATTCATATTTACAACTACGACAACGACATCTCTTCAAAAGTAATATCAACAACAAAGTCATTACATTGGCTACCACCAAAACCACCACCACCACCACCACCAATATTATTATTTTCATATTCAGCTCCACCTCAAGCATTACTATCATACATTTTGGTTCATTGCCGGTTCGTCTGCTACACATTTCGTGTGGTCTAATTTTGTCTTCGTATGTTCGTCTAGCGCTTAGAGGCTGATCTGCATTAGGCGCTATACAATTACGATCTATTACAATAATTATTATCAATTAAAGGGCAATGCAACTCAAGAATAGAGTTTATCCTACTTGATATAACATAACTCCGACTCAGATTTCTGCTTTGGGAGAAATATGTGAAAACTCTATCGGGTTTACCACTATTCATGCGAACACTGGAGGCCGCCATTATTTATTAGGTGTGTGCGGACTTATGGTCAGTGATATGAACTAATGCATTTCAATAGCACCTGTAGACACCATTGTCTGAATACTTGTAGATGCTTTGACGAGTCTGTAAATCAGTGAAAAGCTTTTTGTTCGGCCGGTAGCGCACTCGTCATAGTTTGCAACGCATGTCGGGCAATTACAAGAACATGGCCGCTCCCATCACCTTTTGCCGCCGTAAGAATTAGTAAAATGTGGGTATGTTCACGTAAGGATTTCATGGGATCCAGGAGGCCAAAATTGCCAAGTTATGTATCAAATAAAATGTCTGTTCACCCTCTAAACGATAATAATAGCCGAAAGCCATAGTTTCATTGCGCTTTAAAAAAAAGAAATTGATGATTTTCCTCTTAATTTGATTCCGTCTTATATATTATTATTTTGGCTAAAACGTTTCGGCTATAAACATCTGGTGCTAGTTAAAGAACATCAATTGATGCATGAGCGTAGGTGCACATCCCCCCCCCCCTCCCAGGGGGGCTGAGGTCTTTCCCCCGAATGTCATCTCTCCTATTTTCACCTGATAAGCAAAACAAAATTCATTTCTTATGACTTTTTTCAGAATTTGACATAATTTGCGGCGAATATAACGTGCTTTTTACCGAATATAATATGAATTTGCCTTTATACAATATGAGTTTGCCCAAATATGGCATGCTTTTGCCCGAATATGACCGTTTTCAAGCACAAGCCCCGCCCCCTACGCCTTTGAAGTTATGCTTTTATCCTTACTTTTTTTGTTGCAATCAGTGTAAATACATCATTAACCTTGATCATCGTTCCGTTTTGAAAACTTTTTTGATTTCTGCTAATGCTACTTTTGATCGCCTTTTAATACAGCTTTTTTTCTTCTTTACAGCTATCATTTATCTGGAATGTATTCGGATGTAATGTTCTCTTAAGTGCTCATGTCTATTGAATTTTTTTTCGTTGATACGCGCAGAACCGGTTTATAATCAATTAGCAATGGAAATTACATCGAGTGCAAATGGCTATCCATGACTCTGAAAGATTTTTTTTTAGAAAAGGGGATTACCATTCCATCCTTTATTGAGACGTGCTATCAAGTTTAAAACTGACTGCTATTAGAAACAGAAGTAAAGTGGGTTGCTAGTTAGTCGTCAATAAATGATCGTTCAGGACTGTCAAGTGGGTTTGAGGATTTAAAGGTTGGCAGAATTTGTTCTTCTTTCTTCAGATGTCTTGCATACTCAATGAATTGTCGCCATTTTAGAAACACCAAAGTCAATATCAAACTTGGTATACGGTGGATTGTGTTTCATTTTCGAAAGTTATACATCGATCCGCCCTGATAGGAATTTATCAAAGATGGTAATTTAATAACGAGAATGGAATTATTGAGTACTAGGTGTCGTACCCTAGAAACAAGTTCAGACTTCTATCAAGATAGTATTATGACTGTTGGGGGACTGATGAAGACACCAAACCTTAGTTGACTTTCACGTCACGTCAGGTATCCACTCGACATATCCCTCATGCATGCAGACCGATCAGAAAATTGGTGTTTTCCATAATGATTATGACATTATGTAGAAATATTTCAGACGGGGGAAAGGCTGATCAGAATTTCTGGCACGTGGGGCGAACGTGTGCGTGTCGTCGTTGCCTCGTTCTCGCGTCGCTCTTTAAATAAAAAAAAAAAAAAACGCATCTCCGTCCTCCATCTCGATCAGCGTATGGAATTACCTCGAGGAGTTGCGGGATCACACGGGTTGAAAGCCGAGTGGAGTATTTACGACAGGAATCGGCTACGGGTCAGCGACACCGTCGAGCTCGGCTTCGAGTAGGGGCGGGGGTTCGGGTTTCTTTCCGCCAAGACTCGCGATCGGGTCTGGTCACGGGTCGCCGACACCGGGGCTTCAGTTTCAAGTCCCTCTCACGAGCCAACGACGCGCGGGACATGCTAAGAAGGATACGGGATAGGATGGGGATGGGGTGGAGATGGGATGCGATGGCTTTGCTAGCTTAGGACGTGATGTGGGCAAAGTGAGGGAGGTGGGGGCGGGGGGGGGGGGGGGTGCTGGGCCAGCAGATTCAAGCTTATTTAGTAGAGCATAATGTGGGTGTATTATGATACACTCCCATTCATGTTCTCACAAATGGACGACGGGCGTGGGGCAATCATATTGATAAAGGGGATTGGGCGGGGTTTGTGGCAGTTTCTATTAGGAACTTCGTGTGTTGAGTATAAAGTTTTGATAGTTCCATTATTTTCATGATTGTTGAACAGTCGACGCGCGGAACGTTGTCAAGAAGGCAGATCTGCAAGAAGGGGTGGGAATTATGGAACGGAATAGGATGGGATTGGATGACCATTTAACCTTAAAGGTATTCTTAAGTACTGGACGAGGCTCGTTAATTTGCAAAGATAAATATGCTGTACAGCCTTGAATATGAAGAAATATTGTTGAATAGAATAGTAATTGTTGAATAGAATAGTAATTGTTGAATTATTCGGTCTAAATATTAGTCAAAGTTGAAAATAAAAGTAAAATTCAAGATAAAATGAACATTGGGGCAGCGAGGCCGGGGAACACTGCCGTTCAGCATTTACCTAGCCGGACTGGGGCCGGTCGATTCCACCGGCTCACTACATGTTTTGATGCGTCGACCGGCCGCGGCCGTATCATGTGTGATTCCATGACGACGGCTGAGCGTCGCCATCCTGGCGAAAAGGACAAAATAATATTTAAAATCAGAATTTTACAAGAATGCGAGCACTCGAAGAGAAATATTTCTTGTTTAGATGTCCTAACTAAGTTTTCTCTTACATTGATTCAAAACCAGGCGAAAACCTCACAACTGATTTTCAGAAAAGGAGCCCATACTCACGTATATCTTTAAGGGGTCGGATGGGGAGGGGGAAAAGATTTAAACATAGTGAAGCCCATTTTATGGAGCTTTGATCGTGGGGAAATATAACGTATAGTTAGGATAGTTGATAGTTCATTACATGACATACTAGAAGTTTCAAGTTGGTTAGGGCGTGATTGGAAGTAGATTTTCAGCGAAATTGAAAAGCAGTTTTTATTCATTTCAATGTTCTTATGAATGTTTCCATTATCTATGTTTTCCTTTTTTTAAATATAAATAAACATTACAAAATAATAAACAATGTGAACTAATGGTTATAGGCCACATACTCTACTCAACTGAAGACAAACTAAAGATAGGCACAGATAAAAACAGAAAGTTTGCAATATTTTAAACAAATCAATTCATAAAATGTATTTATCCCATAATATTAACAAACGAATGTACTATTATAGTTACATGTCAAATAGCAACTACAAATGTATTTAGATTCAACTGGTAATGTCCAGACGTTGTTTAGCGCCTTGAATGGCGACTATTATAGAGGTAGAAGATACTATGTTGTTTCTAATAGCAAGCCGAGCAGATGGGTTTGTCAGGACTCTGTTGACATTGTAACACATCACATGTGATGGCTAATCCATCCTGACGTCCTATCTACCTCACGTCTTGACTCTTGAGAGAATGTATCTTGCCCCATCCCTATACGATCGCTCTTTTGACGGCACTTTACTTATATTATACAAACCCATTCTCATATCGTCTATTTACACTTTTTTTAAATTTTAACCACACCGCTTCAATATATTGGATACTTAGAGCTATAATAGTTATACTAAACCTCTTCCTTATAAATATACGATCGCCCACGCATTTTGAAAGATAATTTATCAAACGCGATTCTCTGCAATATTTCATACGAGAGAATTGTGTCGACCCCACACCGGATCACCTCTTTAGACGATTTGAAAACCCCTTACCCAGTCATTTTTATAAATATCATAATGTTAGACCACACCCAGGAGAATCGCACAAATATTTTATTGAATTATTGTAAACAAATTGTTCGAGCCCCCCCCCCCCCCCATCTTCTTTAATCTGTTTATAGGTGTTTATCTCACATGAATGCTATTTTATCCAACCACATTCTCTACGATCGCCCAAACATCTTGAGATGAGGAATTTTATCGAGCCCGCCCCCGCATCTCTCATGATTATGAGAGTATAAATTTTGTCAACCCCCCTCCCCCTGACGTTCCAGTGATCTTCCCTGTATCTTCTCTTTAAACATGTTAAACGTTTATCTTTACATCGCATGCAAGATATTTCATCCAACTACATTCTCTTCTACGCTCAAACATCTCCAACAGATAAATCACCGAGCCCGCCCCACAATCTATCATATAGGATGTACAATTTTGTCAATCCCCCACCCTCTAAGATAGCTCACAGACACGAGAGCGTTTGAATATAATGACCTTCCCGTGAAGGGTTTGGCCAAACAGCATGAACAAGAAGGCCACGAGGTCAAGCGGTTCGCAGGTGTCCGTGTGTTTATCCTCTCGTGTTGACCAGTATCAATCTCCGGACACCTCGATCACACCACGTGATCTTAACTATTATTAGTATGTATATATGTACGCGCATTTGTACCCTCATTCATCGACATTGTCACGTGACACCAAGCCTTCTATCGAATGGCAGATTATGCCATTCGTCACCGCCGTTCAGCAAATGACATTCTCTTATTTCGTTTTATTTTCCATGCATGATTTTGAACAACCGTTGCTGTAGACCGAAGACAGTGCGTGGGCCGCTTTCAAAATTTTCTGGGAACCATATTACAGTGGGCGTTCAAGAATTATTGTCCGTATTTCGTCGCTTAAACTTGTGCAAATTCCACCAAACTCAGGGCCAAGCTCGTAGGCCTACATACTCGCGCCAAACTCCGTAACTATGCACACTAATTCACTAAAATGCACGCGCGAAAATACGAGCACGAACGCGCTGGAATATTCCAGAATAATTATACGCGTGAAAAAATAACCCTTGAACAACACTGTAAATTTAAATAATCGATTTGATCGAGTCTTTCAAACAAGCTAACATGAATAGCATATAAACCCCGATTCATCTAAAATGAACATTATGCATAAAAAGGAAGGGGGCCAGCTCGGTAAGAAGTCTGAATGACTGGCTAATTAATCAATTTAACACAAACTGTATATTTTGTGCATCAAGGAACACAATATATAGATACTTATCTCAAATTGGATTGGTATTGTGATTATCGTAGTAAACGACAATATAATCGAGGGTTAATATACTACCATCATAATGATCATATAATCATATGATGAGATGGGGGTGGGAGGGGGGGGGGGGGGGGTGGTATAAGGATGGATGCCATCCAGTTCTTCCTTGTTTGTTTTTATTTGTGACAAAATAATAATTCGGTCTGACGGGCTATTACAGAAAATACGCGTATAATCACATTGTTCCTATAATCATATTATTATCATGATTATTGTGCTCTAAATTTATAACAACAAATAGTTTAGAATTTTGTTTTTTTAATTTTATGATTTTATATGCTCTTTTAAACAATTTGATATGAATCTTTATTTCCTTCAAAACGGATGGCTGAAAATAATGCTGGAATAATCAGAATTCATAGTATTTCGTTTCTGATATATTGACTTACAAGACAGTATTATGATTGTTCGGTTGTAAAATATAAATGCACTTTTACCGATGCTTTTTTTTAAAGAGCAAGCACGAATAGTTTCGTATATCTCACGGATAACAGAATAAAAAACTTCACATTGTGTTCCTTCTACATATTTTGATGTTAAAGAAAATAAAACAATTATAATCTCTGATCTATAAATGTCAGCTATCAACTCACGCTGCTAGGCATGCAAGTAACAGAACAACCATTAAATTTGTTTTTTTGTAAAAGTGAGCTCAAGATCGTCATCCCTGGAGGAATTTATTATGAAATGGATGAAAGTTCCTTTATACGCATAAATGCTGCATGTCTGACCACACGATACATATCCTAAGTAAGTGGCGAGAGAGACGTGCCCGAGGCCCTTTCCAACGGCAGTCTGCCGCGCATTGTCGGGGTGACTCCCCCGTGGAAATCCGCGCGATACCGCTATACCACACTCGGTGAGCCGCAGTATTTTGGTTTTCGGTCTTAAAATATCATTTTAAACGTCCACATAATTATGAACATGTGCACCGATTTTGCACATTTTTGTTGTTGGTAAAGCAAGATAGTGTTCATGTGGTTTTTGAAACATGCGTAGATATTTGTTTAGATATCGAAATCAATAACATAATGGTTCTAACCGCATAGCAATATATCAAATTCGTCTACGGTAGATGTAGACATATTATGTGCGAACGAGCATTTATAGCTATAGTTCGGTTAATCGAATATTCTATTTAATGAAAACAATCACTTTGAACTTCTAAATTCACTTTGAAAATGTAATTTTCCCTTTTAATTGATAAATGCGATTATGAAATAATTCACATGCAGCACATTCGATTATCAAATAATGAATATGGATTGTACAATAGTATTGTTTGTGCGAAGGGACCTTAATTGCCTTTAAAAAAAAATGTATTTGACTATATATCATAGCTATAGTCATATCTATCGAATACTTTCTGTAACAGGAAATTGTGTTAGTTTCAATTAATAAATCCGAAATACGAGAAATGTAAAATGGAGTGTTATAAAAAAAACATTTTGGCCCACGAAATAAGCTATTACTTGACCAATTGTATATCGTTCAAACCAGACGGATTCATACGAATAAAAAAAAACAACAGAGTGACATGGACAGAGCCTATTATTATTTTATATTTTATTTTGTTCGGATGGAGAAATTCATCTTGACCACAACTTTCCCGTTTATACTGTATTCATATTATGTTAACACGTAAACAAGTATTCATAAACGCTTGAGTTGTGTGCAATATTTTTTTAACGATTTGCAATAATTATGATATTAATAAAAGATAACAAGACGCTAATTCGTATTTTTGTATCATCTTACAATATACAATGAAAAAACGAAAGGGGATCATTTTCCAAATAAAAGGGTATTAGAGCACAAATATCTCGCGCTATAATCAATCATATATGATATATGATAAACGAAAGTCCTCAAATAATTATATGATCATTTTGTAATTAGTCAGAAGAGGGGTTATAATATATAGAATATGAAAAGGAATCAGCATGGCCTTAAATTATCTCGCATGATCGCGTTCCGATTATTTGCTCCACAAAAAAAATACTCCGAACGATGGTTGCAGCCGGGTGCATGGCGCCAAATGACACGGAACGCTAGGTGACAATCCTGCCGTGTCGGTCGGGCTAAACATCTGATGGCAACACCGTGCCGAGGGCAGGGGAGATCCACTTTTCCACCTCTCAATCGCCCCAGTGTGATGCAACGTTTTGATTTGTACAATTTGTAACGACTTATGCTGATTTTATTATTTTTTTAATTCAAACATATAGGGAAACAGACAGAAATATAAAATATAAATGAAAAAGAGAATAGAAAATGGGATTCCTCCGGGATTTTGATATTATTTTTTTTATTACAATTATTGTTATTGTATTTTAAACAGAAACGCATTGCTGGAAATAATTTTGATCCAGTGCAACGAAAGATAATAATAGTTGCGAAATTTTCTCAGATACTGTTTTATTTTAGATACTAAGTAAATATTTGCTACCATTTTTTTGCAGAATGTTACATCTAGGTGGTTACTTTGCATAATGATTACCACTATTTCCCCCAACATTAAAGGGGTAGTACAGTTTTGGTAAGGCTGAGCTTTATAGTAACCAAAACCTGCACAATAACATTACAAACTAATAGTTATAACTCCACCATGCTCTCAGTTTTTCATTATCTCACAAAAAATTATTTCGTGCAGCGCCCTCTATATACCAAAACTGAACTACCCCTTTAAACAAAAAATTAAACCTCTGATGAAAGCCAAATTAAAATTGCTTATAATTCACTTCACACAATATTCTTTTGACAAGTGTCCATAAATAACTAAATCGTTATCTATCTACCATGAATATAAGCCAGTGAGAGGTAAATTGTCTATACTTTTCATTCGTCTATTTTTTACATTTTGAAATGAATCATCAATAGATCTAATTATTTGAGTATGTCAGCTATAGAGTCGACCACGACCCTGGTTACCATAACATGTTCAAATTGCTAGAGTGTTCCCAGTAAAAAGTTATACGTTTTTACTATAATATTATAAAGTATTTAGAAAACCAAAGTTAATTAATAACGCATTCACCTTTGTATGTTTATTGAATATACAATTGTTTATATATTCATGATATATTATGTGTATAAAGTAAACAGGCGAATGTCACATTATATTGTTCCTAAGACCGATACATTTTACATTTTTATCCAGAGATCCCAATATATCATCGACTTTATAAAACGACAATACAAAGTTGGATATAAAACAAGTTATTACTATTGAAAACTTTAGGACCAATCTAAAAATACACTTATTTTTGCAATAATATAATTATATATATATATATATCTTTTTATATCGGCATTCGGCCTTCCTCTCGGTCTCTTGTCTATCTCTGCATTCCTCATATCCCCTTCTAATAATATGTTCCCCTTCTTTAAATGCGCATATAGACCCTGAATAACCTTGGTGTGATATTCGCTATAGAAGAACTGTTAATTATTATTATAACAAGTTGAAAGCACAATATAAATATTTGATGGACTTAAAGGGGTAGTTTAGTTTTGGTAAGGCTGAACTTAAGTAGCTAAAACCTGCACAGTAACATTATAAACTAATAGTTATTACTCCACCATGCTCAAAAGGTATACAAAATTACAAACGACTAAGTAAAAAGCCTGTTATCATTAAAAAAGAGCCATTCAAACACAAGAGGGCGCTTTTTTAAAAGGCATTGGTTTCAACCATTTTTCATACAAAATTATGCATGTGATGTTTTATTGATATAATGATTAAATAGCGAGATCATCAACAACTATTTAAAAAACGCTTTTGAAAATTTTTGAAAAAGTGCAAGCATTTTAAAAAAAATTTCTAAAAATCATCTAATTATTTGGGCCCCAAATAATTATAAGATCAGATATATTTATTGATATTTCAGCCGTTTCTGGGTCGATTTTGACCAAATAAAGTTTATTCTGGCATTAAAATGGCATGTTCTCTCAAATTCGACATTCAGTTTTTCATTACCTCACAACAAAATTGTGATGTGCAGCGCCCTCTCTACCAAAACTAAACTACCCCTTTAAAATGAGGTGCAATTCGTAAAATACAAATCATTATTCTTATCATTCTTATGTTATTCTTTATGTGATATCGCTTCTCAAGCATAGAAATTTCCAATTCAAATGTTTGATTACGCAAAACGATTATATAATACAATATAAATATTTTATACCACGACAAATTATATGTTTTTGTGGTATAATAAAAGAGGAATAATTATTGATGTTTTCTCTGATATTCATATTGGCAACGTCTATGTATAATTCAAAGACGACACTTAAGGAAGCATAGTTATTTTCAATTTACATTTTGTATCAAGTTATCCCAAAAGGTCTATACAATTTGGATCCGGCAAAAGGATTGTATAAAACAATATAAATACTTTATAGGACGAAACACTGTGTGCATAATGTGGTATAATAAAGCACGAATTTATATGTTTTCTCTGATTTAAAAATTGACAAAACCTATGGATAATTCAAACACGACACTTTCAATTTACAATTTATATATCAAGAGATCCCAAAAGGTCTATAATATTTGGATCAGGCAAAACGATTTCATAATACAATTTAAATACTTTATAGGACGAAACATTGTGTGCATAATGTGGTATAATAAAGCACGAATTTATATGTTTTCTCTGATTTTAAAATTGACAAAACCTATGGATAATTCAAGCACGACACTTTCAATTTACAATTTATATATCAAGAGATCCCAAAAGGTCTATAATATTTGGATCAGGCAAAACGATTTCATAATACAATTTAAATACTTTATAGGACGAAACATTGTGTGCATAATGTGGTATAATAAAGCACGAATTTATATGTTTTCTCTGATTTTAAAATTGACAAAACCTATGGATAATTCAAGCACGACACTTTCAATTTACAATTTATATATCAAGAGATCCCAAAAGGTCTATAATATTTGGATCAGGCAAAACGATTTAATAATACAATTTAAATACTTTATAGGACGAAAACGTACGTGCATCTGTGGTATAATAAAACACGAATTTATGTTTTATCTGATATAAGCATCGGCAATACATATGTATAATTCAAGAATGACACTTTAAGTGCGACCAGAAACGTACAAATCGTACAGAGATTTATATCAGACACATATTTGAATGAAATGTGACGTGATAATGGGACCCTCCGGTCCTATTTGCCAACTTGAAGATTGGAAGTATAATGATTATTGTGGATCTTTCAACTAATTCAACATAACTATAAGTATACGCGATTCGATTCATTTATTTTAATTGACCTCTCTAGTGCCGTTTGAACCAAAGTTGTGCTACAACACGATCGCATCATCCAAGTTCACGGCTCATCGGGGGGAGAGAGTCGACACCTTTCATTCTTAAGTTTCCATCGAAATTCTTCTGTCATTATTTATATTTCATATGGTCTATAGTCTGGAGCGAAAACAAAAACCAAGGGGAAATAACAATGAAGGAAGACGTGTTACCCCTCGGCCTTACCGCCCCATTAATCAACATTCAAGATCACGTGACGCATGATGGGAAGAAGAACAAAATGTCAGACTGTCAAAAAAAATCTAAACAACTGCATCATGAGGATGATAAGAAAAGCGGAAATAGAGGCCTGATGATGGCTGGCTATGGAGCAGGGGTGATGTCGAGAATTTTTCATTAGCATATAAAGTGAAATTGGTTGGAGCATCGACCCGGGGTCTGCAGAGGTTACACGATCCCCCCTTCTCTCCAACAAATTAGACATCGTAGACGCCCTATCCGCCAAAGAGATTGCCCAACTTTGTTCAGAAAAAAATATTGGACCATTTTTTCCATTCATATACCTCCATGTCTCTTTTTTGTTGTTGAGGGGGGGGGGGGGGGTTGCTTCAGTGATTATTGTAAATGTTTTCAAATGTCTTGGTCCTCATCCTGACTGCTGATTCGAAGTTGCTAATAATTTCACATCTACAAATAATATTTAGGCATGCTCAGATGTGTATGCAGCTGTATTTTTATTCAAAAAGCCGCATGTTGAAGAAAATGCATGTATTCTAGAGCATGAGCTCCCTCTAATTGATAATGGTACTGAAGACAAGAAATAAAACAGCCACAACGACATCATCATCATCATCATCATCATCGTCATCATCATCCTCCTCATCCTCATTCTCATCATCATCATCACCATCATCATCAACATCGTCATCAACATCATCATCATCATCATCAACATCATTATCATCATCATGATCATCATCATTATCATCATCATCATCATCATCACCATTATTATCATCATCATCATCATCAACATCATTATCATCATCATCATCATCATCATCATCATCATCATAATCATCATCATCATCATCGTCATCATCATCATTACCGCCATCATCGTCATCATCGTCATCACCGTCACCACCGTCATCATCATCATCATCATCATCATCATCATCATCATCATCATCATCACCATCATCACCACCATTATTATCGTCATCATCATTATAATCACCATTATTATCGTCATCGTCATCATCATCAACATCATCATCATCATCATCATCATCATCATCATCATCATCATCATCATCATCAACGCCATCATCGTCATCATCGTCATCACCGTCATCATCATCAACATCACCATCATTATCATCATCATCATCACCACCATCATAATCATCATCATCATCATCATCATCATCATCATCATCATCATCATCATCATCTTCATCATCATCGTCATCATCATCATTACCATCATCAAAAAGAACAAAAACTATCAAAAACAATAACAACAACAAAAACAACACCAATAACAACGAAGAAGACGACAACAACACAGCAACATAACAAAAATATATATATTTTTTTATTTACCATCAGTTGGGCGATAAAATATGGATATTAGGAGAAGAATTTTCCAGACTGGTCTAGGGCGATCGACGCCTAGCAATAATGCCTAGTAAAGCCAGATTCTCATACCACGGGTGTTTTCTTAGATATAATAGCATTTTCAATTTTGTTTACAAGAATATTGCTTCTTGTTGATACCTTTCCTGGGTTTGTTTCCGCCATAATTACGGTGCCAGCGTGCCCAACCCAGGAGCTCATTCCCCCTGGCGCGGCTGCATACACCGATCGAATGCATCGACTTTCGGCAACGAAATATGTATTGGCCTACATTCGCTGAATGTGACTATGGTATTGTTTGTACCGATCCGCCCAGTTTATGACCCATGCCCTTTCTTAAATATGATTATGACAAGGAAAAATATAATTTGACTGACCTTATTGCCACATGAGCATGATGAGGGGGATATTGAAATTTAGGCCACACTAACTATGTAAGTAACAAACTGGGTATTTTATTTCATGTAACACCGGCATGTCCTTGGCATTAGACACCTTCTTACAAATTTGATTGTAGACCTTTTTTTTTTCTTCTACAAAATGTAACATATACGTTATTTATAATTTTCATATTTTTTGGTAAAGATAGGTTTCAATGAAAGTATCCATAGCCATGAATATGACCCGCAGCACTCATCTCTTAGAAACTTTCTGAAGACAAAAAAAAAAAAAGAGGGTTGAGGAAAGTGTTCTTCTCTATAGGTTCTAAAAGATGTGACCTGGTATAAAAATGGTGACAATTTTATAGGATTGTCCGCTTAACAACTGGAGGCAACGCCCCCGGGTGCCGACACCCTCCTCCAGAGGCCGGGTCAGACCGGATGTGCAGGCAGTATCTAACGCAAGTCGAGGTACGTTTTAGCTAGTATATATACATCATCTAAAGATCCGCGAGGCCTGCCTTATTATGCCACGATCGACTTCTCCTCCTATCTTTAGTATCTCATTATAAAAGCATCCCGCCCCTATAAAATCACTTGTGCCCGCCCCTCCAGATCGATGAAGAAGACTTCAGGCAGATACCTTTAATGAAATCGGAGGAAATCAAATCTCCGGAACTCCGTGTATCTTACGCGACCCCCGAGGCTAATTGATAGAATAAACTTTGCAGTTTTACGAAGGGGTAACATATCGAAAATTAATCATCCTCTCGCTTGCCGCTTTAAGTCGATCGGCGTTTCTGATTGGTCGAATCTTCCCCTCCCAAAATCGATGGCACGGCGTTTGGCTTCCTAGGCAAAATAAAAACAAACGCTTCTTTCAAACAAGAGACGGTTTAAACCAAAGGTGTCCGTCCTCGCATCATCTTTCTCCTTCCCGTTTATATTAAACATTGATTTACGGGGCTTACAACTGAGTATTTTGTTTCTTATCATAATCAGGGAGGGCGTACATCTGAATAGTAATTGAAAGAAGATACTGTCCAGAAAAAAATACAAAGGCGCTTCAGAGATTGTGTAAGATCGATTGTTTCAGTATAGGTGAGCATGCGGAGGTCTAGAAAGGGGACACTTCCAAATTGTATAAAAACAAATGAAAAGAAAACAAAAATAAGTAATAAAATCCGGAGGATGTGATGGCGATAAATATGTTTCACGATTTTCCATACGTTGGCGAAAAACATCGCCGTTTTCCGTGGTTTCGGTGTCTCTGGGTCGATATTTCCACATCGGATCAGGAAAATTTGCTCTGGCGGCAATTTCTCCGCTGTCAATTTTCATAAACCAAGAAATTGCCAAACCCTTAGCAAAATTCTAACATTAACATTAACCCTCCACCAAATCTTAATCTAAACTAAGTCCTACTCTATAAATAAAACGAGAGCGTGGCGATAAAACTTCGGATCAATCTTCGCAAGTGTCGCAAGTGTCGCCCTTTGTATCTCATGAAAATAAATGACACATTCTAAAATTATCTTCATAATACATAGCATTGACAATCATTGAACAGTAACATTTCTCTGATTGTTATTTATTACCGAATGCAGGAGTGAGGTGTGCGGAGAAAATGTTTAGAATACATGGTCAGTATTGGATTAGAATGTATACAGCTTGAGACCATGGTCCAAAACATTGATCAAACAATTTAGACAGTATTTATTTTAGAAGAGCTGCATAATAGACACTTGTGCGAATCATTTAGATGAAATAAGAATCGACAATTATTAATTGTACATCACATCAAAACATGATAATATCCTTCTGTATAGGTGTTGTTTTTATGATCAGCCAAGAAGTTGGGGTTCATTATACCACAATGATCTGACGATGTGTGTCGCTCTGGGAAATGTTTTTTTGTTTATTTTTCGTTGGATGCAATTGCAGCTCAAAAATACAGTAACACCTGTGTATAACGACCACCTAAGGCTAAGGGAAACAAGAAAAAGTGACCACTGTAGACAGGCGACCTTTATAAACATGTTCCAATACATCGTGTGTTTTTTTCTCTGCCGAGGAACCCTTTTGATAACCACTATAGGCAGGTAGGCTGTTATAGACAGGTGGCCGCTAAGACAGGTTAGACTATATAGCGGAATTGACTGTCTGTTCAGTCACCTACATCTTGATCCTGGTCAAGCCTTGAGTGGTCAAGAGACAGAAGATCGCATCACCACTGTGCGCCAATATATGATAACCAAATAACATACGTATACCTCCAGGCCGTCTCAAGAAAAGGACGTGTCCGATAAATCTCCTTGACTTTTATCATGGTGTCAAGAGACTGCGCGATTTACTGACCACGAGTGACCTTTAACTTGACCCTGGTAAAGCCTTGAGTGGTCAATAGACAAAAGATCGCATCACATGACTAGTGTGCGCCAATATATGGGTAGCAAATACACGTACACCTCCAGACTATACCTCAATGAGAAGGGCGCGTCCAATACGTCACCCTGACTATTATCACGCTGTCGATAGAAAGTGCGATTAACTGACCTCGAGTGACCTTCATCTTGACCCTGGTAAAGCCTTGAGTGGTCAAGAGACGAAAGATCGCATCACATGACTCTAGTGTGCGCCAATATATGGGAAGCAAATATACGTTCACCTCCAGAATATACCTCAATGAGTAGGGCGCGTCCGATAAGTCACCTTGACTATAATCCCGCTGACAATAGAAAGTGCGATTAACTGACCTCGAGTGATCTTCATCTTGACCCTGGTAAGCCTTGAGTGGTCAAGAGACGAAGGATCGCATCACATGACTGGTGTGCGCCAATATATGGGTAGCAAATACACGTACACCTCCAGACTATACCTCAATGAGTAGGGCGCGTCCGATATTAAAGTCACCTTGACTATTATCACGCTGTCAATAGAAAGTGCGATTAACAGTAAATACCCAGAGTAACCTTCAACTTGACCCTGGTCAATCCTTGAGTGGTCAAGAGACGAAAGATCGCATCACATGACTAGTGTGCGCCAATATATGGGTAGCAAATATACGTACACCTCCAGAATATACCTCAATGAGTAGGGCGCGTACGATAAGTCACCTTGACTATAATCCCGCTGATAATAGAAAGTGCGATTGACTGACCTCGAGTGACCTTCAACTTGACCCTGGTAAAGCCTTGAGTCGTCAAGAGACGAAAGATCGCATCACATGACTAGTGTGCGCCAATATATGGGAAGCAAATATACGTTCACCTCCGGACTACCTCAATGAGAAGGGCGCGTCCGATATTAAAGTCACCTTGACTATTATCACGCTGTCAATAGAAAGTGCGTTTAACTGTAAATACCCAGAGTAACCTTCAACTTGACCCTGGTCAAGCCTTGAGTGGTCAAGAGAATAAAGATCGCATCATCAATGGGCGTCATATTATGAGAAGCTATTTACATACGCACACATCCAGGCCATCTCACGAGATGGATGCGTCCGATAAATCTCCTTGACTGTTAACGAGTCGTCAAGAAAATGTGTGATTAACTGGCCACGAGTGACCTTCAACTTGGCCCTGGTGAAGTGGCCTTGAGTGGTCAAGAGTCAAATGATCGCATCATAAATGTCCGCCAATATGGGAAGCTAATAAACGTTTACCCCCAGGCCACCTCACGAGAAGGATGAGTCCAATAAATCTCCTTGACTTTTAACACGTTGTCAAGAGACTGTGATTAACCACGAGGTTGGGAGAGGGGAGGAGGAAGGGAAGGGGGGGGGGGGGGGGGTCAAGACGGAAACTATATTGTGAGTTGTTCATATATATATATACCATACCAGCTTTAGAATAATAATACTTTATATACCTCAGTTTTATTTTTAAAGTGGCAATGATTACAAAATGTACATTCAACAACCACATTTGATTTGAATGCTTGAACTGGTTTAGGTTGCAGGGAAATATAATTATATACTGTACCTAGTATTTACATTTGAATAGGTTCCGCACTGGCATCTATCGAGAATTGTCGCGGTGTAATTTCTTGCATTTTTCTTTGACTTCTTTTTATTTTTACTTCCCTTTCAGAATTACCTTTCAGACTTGGTCCCAGCCCTACCCATTGAAAAGTTTCTAGTAAAAACAAGACCTAGAAGAAATATCAGAGCCAGAGAGTTCACTGACTTTAAAGCCCAAAACATATTAGAAAGACAGGTAACAAATCATCACAAGTGTTACACCGTTAGGCATTGTAAAACAGAGCAACTCAAACAATCATAATATTTTGTAAAAACCACGCTGGCCTGGAACCAACTCCCGGACGAAGTTGTCGATAGTACATCACCAGAGGTGTTCCGAAACAAGATCTCCCAGAGTCACCTACGTTTCGACTAGATTAATTAGCGCCCTCTCCAAATCCGGTGCACTATACCATACCAGGTCCTGCACTGTACAACATCCAGATCCAGATCCAGATCCAGAACCTACAGTACCTCAAAATCCTATTGGAATTCTAGCGGTTCCCTCATACCTTGTTGTATTCGTATTAACAATAAAAACATGGTACCGGTTTCGGTTTTTCAAATTTCCCTTCCGTGAAAAAATATATTTTACGATTGAAGAGTTCAGATGTTAAATTATCTACTGGACTGTCAAAACCGTATACAAAGTGAGCGCAATGAGTTGGTGAATATCACTTTGCATTTTTGCTCATTACTCGGCCATATAACGTCCATTTAACTTTACATTTTCACACATATAACAACAACATACATTGTATCAACCACTCATCACTTTTTTCACATGTCAACAAAGTTACTAGATCCCTTTAAAGAACATTTTGCAAGAATACCGCACATTTATTGTAGTTCATATATTGTATTTACTCTTGGGATGATTTTTATTCGTCAGATGCATTTTTTATGTTTCTTTCAAATGTCTAAACTAGTATGTGTGTAGTTAAAGTAAAATGCGGTCATCACATCGAATAAGCTGAATAAAATAATGCCTAGTTGGGCTTGATTTGTTATATTCGGAAAATGGTTATTTCCCCCCAAAACCACATCTTTTGAAAGGTCCATTATACCGCCGTGGATGTGAAGTACCTCCAATGACATTACTACAATTTATGGAAATCTAGATGGTGTCATTTTTTGAAGTTCATACGGGTTAACGAAAATCGGGTCAGTAAAATTATGATAAAAAGCGAATGAAATGAATAGGTAAACAACAACCTAGTCCAGAATAGGAAATTCCCACACTGCTTTTATGTCAGGCCTTTCAATCATCTTGATAAGTTGTGTTCCCGCATGCAGCTCACGATCACGAAGTACTTAATGCCTATTTGACTCTGAATTTCCATTATAAATCGCTCGAGAATAATGCTAGCCATATTATAGCTATACCACACTTGAAAAGGGGTCAAAATGGCCCAAAGCCGCAAAACAAACACAGGTATATAATTTGAAAATAGCCATGCACGGAGAATGAATGATATACGGTTTGAAAAGACTCTTTTCATGTAGCCATTTTTTATGAAAGGAAAAGTAGCTGACGGCGATTGAACGTCCCGGGTTGACTTTGCATTTAGGAGAGGTGAGGTTGGTGAGAGATGAACGTGAGTTATATAGTGCACAGTCTGCCGTTTGGAAGCCGCAACCAGGGCATGCAGGGTTGTGGCTGGGTGGTTGGTATGTGGGGCGTGCTAGCTTGCTAGCTTCCACTGGCCGCGCTTGACATTGGCATACTAGCCCGCTGATGTGTCGGGTTGATCGGAGAGGTGAGAGAGCATTGGTGCATAGCCCCCCTTCCCTTCTATATACCCCTCAAAGCATCCGTAAATATTCTCGCAGAAGTCTTGGGTCTATTGAGGAGCGTGTTAGAACGCTGGTGGCTATTTAAACGGGTAATGACGTTGTTTAGCTCCGTGGTCAGGGCCTTTCTTCCTCCACGACTGCCTCTTTACCCACATTTTTTGACAGCTCACGGGGGTGTGGGTTTGGTTTGACACAAACTGATTTTTCTTCCGTGTTGCTAATAATGAAGAGTGTCAATTATTGCCCGATTGAGTGACGTAGTGTGATTGGGTCTCACCAATCGCGTCTTCCATCAAGTTACTTGTTCTTTCTTTTTGGTGACAGTTTCTGCTTGGAATGCTCGTTCCACTTCCATTCTGACAGATCCAGTCATGAGGAACAGCATAGCTATGAGGTCATTGACTCGCGTTCATCATGCTCTTAAACAGTCTCACTTTACTCTAGTAAACTAAAAAAGTTTTAAATGTAATTGTATTTTTAACGTATTGTACTTTATCACAAGACTACATATTATTAAGAACAGTTTACACACGAAATAATATACACGATAAATACATGTACATTAGTTTGGCACTAATTGTATGACGAAAAACACAACATAACACAGTGTTTCATTTTTTTAAAAGAGATGTTTCATCTACAAAATATTGAAATCTATGTAGACACTATATAACAAGCACAAACATAATAATAATAATATGAATTATTAATCTTATAATGTAAAGCCATACAAAATATACGTTCAGCACCGTTCAAACGCAAGGAACACAGCTATAAGAAATGACTAAATACAACGGCATTCATCTAGCATTATTACGGACATAACGATTCGTTTTTAAGCTGCCATGAAAGCGAATGAAACATGCTGCAAATACTGAATGATGGAGATATTTACGTTCATGAATGAGGGAAGAAAAATCCTGCAATCATACATTTTCAAACATGTTTCCAACGTACTTTTAATTCAATATTTATCATATGCCTAAATTCATATACCGAAGATATGAAAAACGGATTTTATGTGGCAAACTTAAAGGGATAGTTGAGTTCTAGTAGAGAGAGTACAGTTTTAGTCAAACTGAATTTTAGTAACCAAAATCTGCACCATTACATTACGAACTAATAGTTATATCTCCACCATGCTCAAAAGGAATAACAAAATTACAAACGACTAAGTAAAAAGCCTGTTATCATTAAAAAAGAGCTGTTTAAACGAAAGAGGTCGCTTTCAAAAAACGAATTTGTTTAAACCATTTTAAATACAAAATATTGTGTATGTGATGTTATGTTGAAATAGTGATTAGATAGAGAGATAATCAACAACTATCTAAAACTTCTTTTGAATTTTTTTGAAAAAGTATAAGCATTTTTAAATTTAAAACAAAAATCGAATAAATCTGGGGCCCAGATTTATTCCGATCAAATATATTTATTGATATTTCAGCCGTTTCTAAACCGATTTTGATCAAATAAAGTTTATTCTGCCATTAAAATTGTATGCTCTTTCAAATTGTACACTCAGTTTTACATTATTTCACAAACGATTATTTGTATTATGTGATGAAATGTTGAAATAGTGATTAGATAGAAAGATAATCAACAACTATCTAAAAACTTCTTTTGAATTTTTTTGAAAAGAGCAAGCATTTTAAAACGAATTTTAACAGCTGGTTCAAAATTATCGAATACTTGTGGGGCTCCACATTTATTACAAATGGTTTTTGATCAAATAAAGTTTATTCTGTCATTAAAATTGTATGCTCTTTCAAATTTGACACTCAGTTTTTCATTATCTCACAAAAAAAAAAATTTTGTGTAGCGCCCTCTATACCAAAACTGAACTACCCCTTTAATGGTTGAAATCGGTCTATACAGAATGACGAATGAATTCATGGACAAAATGAAGAATGGATTTCATCAGGGTCCCGTTGCAGAAAGAGATGCAATCGATTATAAATTTGCAATTAACTGTTAGTCAGATGATCATGTGACTAAATGCACAAATCTGATTGGTTGAAATGTGAAAATTTTCTGAATTGCAATTAATTGCAACTTTACAATCGATTGCATCTCTTTCTGCAACGGGGCCCTGGTACAAGCAATGGTAACAATCCGTCTAAATATTATCAAGACATAATAATACAAAATGAAGAATGGAATTCATATGTTAAACTCATGTTCAAGATTTGTCTACATATTATTAATTCGTGAAACAAAACTTGAAGATCGGAATTTATCTGGTATTAAAACTCAAACCACATCCAGTATTAAAGGGATATAGTAACATTGTCCAAATCCTCTAAATCCAGTTGGAATTCTAGCGGTTCCCTCATCATGCTCATATACATTGTTGTACATGTATTCGTATTAACAATAGAAGCACAGGACAGGTTTCGGGTTTTCGAATTTCCCTTTCGTTAAAAAGAAATTTACGATTGAAGTGTTCAGATGTTGAACTATCCACTGGAGAGTCGTAACCGTGTACAAAGTCAGTACAATGAGTTGGTGAATATCACTTTGCACTTTTTGCTCATTACTCGGCCATATAATGTCCATTTAACTTGAAATTTTCACACAACACCATGTGGACATCGTATCAACCATTCATCACTTTTTGCACATGTCAAACAAGTTGTTAATAGATCCCTTTAAAGTGAATTCACATCGCTGTCATACATTTGTGTCATACCATATTGGGCACAGGCAAATCAGCCAAAGTTGGGTATCATCTAATGGCGGATTCGATGTAGTACCTGACCACCACTCCCTAGGAGCTGTGGTCATAACGTTATTTCTCCGAGGAGCATAATGCAATTTTGTGGGCAGTCGCTAAAACTGTTGGAATTAATTTCCGTGAAATATGAAGTTTTCCCTAATATATTTCCTTTCCCTATCCTATATTATTTCCAGATCTGCTCTTCGCTTTTCCCATTATAGAGTGTGAGAGCAGGTTACGTCATCCCCCGCCCCCCCCCCCCCCCCCATTTGTTCTAATGATATAATTTGTTTTAATATCCAAACAGTGAAACATTTATAATAAAAGAAAAAGCTCTCCCATTATTTTTGCATTGCAGATCAATCTATACTTTAAAAATAACTTGAGAAATCTATTTTTGTAATGTTTTATTTATTTAATTTATTTGTTTATATTTCCCCCCCTGAAACTAAGGTTCGTTAAGCTGCGAAAACAGAATTCAGTTTCATACACTTCTTTTCGCGGTCATGTCACCAATCATCCATCTATACATGTGAAGCCTTTAAAGGAATAGTTGAGTATTGGTCAAACTTAACTTTAGTAACCAAAACCTGCACCATTACGGTACAAAGTAATAGTTAACAATAACTTCACCATGCTCGAAAAGTATACACAATTACAAACGACTAAGTAAAACCCCTGTTATCATTAAAAAAGAACCGTTACAACTCAAGAGGGCGCTTTTTAAAAAATAATCATTGGTTTTATCCTTTTTTCATACAAAATTGTGCATTTAATGTTTGTTAAAATAATGATTCAATAGAGATATCATCAATGACTTTTTAAAAACCTATTCTGATTTTTTTTAAAAGTAGTCTTCGAGCATTTTTTGAAATTTGTCTAAAAAGTCTAAATATCGCTCGGTGATTGCCGGTGAAGAACATTTTGAATACAAATATATTTATGGATATTTCACCCGTTTCTGAACCGATTTTGATCAAATAAAGTTTATTCTGTCATTAAAATTGTATGTTCTTTCGAATTTGACAGTCAGTTTTTCATTATCTCACAACAAAATATCGGGGGGCACTTCGGGAAATACCAATACTCAACACTACCTTTAATAATTTCAGTATCTCAGCACCAACCCCGTGGAATCAACTCCCATCCAACTTCCGTGCCGCACCAACCCTGGACACTTTCAAGAAACTGTTAAAAACCCACCTATTTAAGAATTAAATTTGTCTAGATTTTCCCCTTAGATAACACAATGACGTAATTCCAAAAATGTGTATAATTATGTGTATGTAAGTTTGATTTATATGTTTATGATAATTTTGTTACTGTAATCTGTTGTAATATATTCCCGTTAAGCGCATGTTTATTCATATTATGCGCTATATAAATGTAATTTATTATTATTATTATTATTGTTTTGTATTAAGTCTCAAACTGATTTTTAAACTACTCTCATGAATAACGTACCAGGAGCTTTTAATGCCTTTAAAGGAATCCTAGGAGTTTAATTTATAATGACAAGAAAATGAAACAAGTGAAATGCACACACAAATAATCACGAGAAACTGAGCCTAATTCTGGTATATATACACGATGATATCATATTCATATTTTTGTATTTATACACGAAAAGTTTGTTTTTGTGTGTCTTCGACATTTCTTTCAGCGATTCGACGGTGATTGAAAAATTCTTGCCCTGAATGGAGACGAAGCGAGCTGTATGATTACCGCGCTGAAGAAGGAATGCAATTCTTATGATGAAATTATTGAAAGATGAGAATGAAATACCCCGAATTTCGCCCCGAATTCATCGTCTTCAAGAAATACCAAACAGAACTCCATCCCACCCCACCCGTGATCCAATCATTCCTATTGATGATATCGCTAATCTTGAAAAGTGGTCTGAATCTCAACATGCCCATTTATGTTTTTTTGCTAATCTCTAAACGAGGTCTGAATAGTATAGGCTATGTTAGTTTCAGGTCAGGTCAGATTTGTGTTGAAATCTCCGACCAACGTCGCGAAAGGATGATGATGATTTTTTTTTTCCGACTGTATTTATAATATCCAATTTTTGTTTGGTTGAGGTAGGAACACGATATCATGATTTACCCTTGACACTGACAGCGTGGTTAAGCCACATTCCAAACAAAACTTAAACAAAAAAACACACATTTATTTCCTCAAATGGGTGGGAAGGCCCTTTGAGCAGAAGCTGATTTCAAATTGGTCCCAAATATACTGCCATCGTGGTCATTTTTTTCTTCTTCTAGTTTTGTTTTAGTTGTATTTATCCAGGTTAGCCACTTCATTGCCTTTTCGCTATTCTCCCAGAGGAAACCTGCGACTAATATTATTTTTTAAACTCGGCTATCGGATGTGCACCCGCACTTATTGTGCACTCTCTCCACTCCCTGGGGAGCATTGTCCGCAATGTAAGGATCGAGGCTTACATACAATTTGTGTAGAATCATTGACGATGATATTTGGGAGTTCAACATGATACAAAAAGGAGATGCAGTTGATAATGCACACGTAGACGGGTATTACACACGTTCAGTACTGGACACTTACAAATGCTAGTTTTAAGTTAAACGAGGGATCTAGTAACTTTGTTGACATGTGCAAAAAGTGATGAATGGTTGATAAAAATGTGTATGTTTCTGATCTGATATGTCCACTGAGTAATGAGTGGTTAATGAGTGGTATTCGCGAACTCATGGCACTGACATTTTTCACAGTTATTGCTTTCCAGTGGATAGTTCAAAATCCGAACACTTCAAAAGTAAATATCTTTTTAACGAAATGGAAATAAAAACAAAACGAAACATGGTTCATGCTTCTATTGATAATATCAATACAGAGTTCAAACTAAGGTTTTTTGTGGATTTGGACAATGTACCTAGATCCCTTTAAATCTATATGATTTCCAACAACAAAAAATACAACATAACATAGTGGATATGAAATTATCCAAAACCACGCAAATCGTGTTTCTGTGAATAACCGTGTAAATTGTAATGCCGGGTTAAGATTTAATTATTCGTATTAATTGAACTTCAAGTCAATATAATTTCGCCCACCTGCAAATTATCATGTTTCATGATTACATTCTAAAGTTAATAATTATACGTGTTAATATAAGCATCTGTAACGTACTATTTTAACTTGTTTGTGTAACAAATGTGTACGCTTGCTTTTCAATATGTACACAAAGCAAGAACCTGGGATGGAACACTCCATGTACGTATGTACTACTTATCAGTATATTAGTATTGTGAGTTTGTTGTATTTGGTTACTAATTACATCTTATAAAAAGCAATATTATATATCAATAACATCACAACAATCATCATTATCAACACCATCATCTCCAATTTTAGTCGCTCCATAAATAAATATATCACCTCAACAACCAGCACAACCAGCCACTACCACCACCACCACCACCACCACCACCATCACAACCATCAACACCGCCACCATCACCATCACTACCACCGATATCGCCATCACCACCATCACCTCTACCATCACCTCTACCACCACCACCACCACCACCACCACCACCACCACCACCACCACCACCACTTCCACCACCATCACCACCATCAACACCGCCACCATCACCATCACTACCACCGCTATCGCCATCACCACCATCAACACCACCATCACCGCTACCACCACCACCACCACCACCACCAACACAACCACCAACACCACCACCACCTTTTATTTGAAAAGGTATTACTCTCATCAAACTCTCATATCCAACACAATGGAATGGTGCTACTATCTCTATTATGTTCGATGTTATAATTGTTGAAATAGTTACATGGAATATGTCCCTGATAAAGCTTAGAGTATATCTGAATGGAACATCTTAAATTGATTTTCAGGGCATGCATGCATTTTTCAATGTAACATTAAAGTAAATGTCAATAATTAATTAATTCATATTTCTTTTTGTAAATTGAAAACTTGCTATTCAAAGTCTATATTTCATTCATTTATACCAACATTGTTACGTCATAATTTCTTTGAATGCTTTACTTAAAAAGATTCCATTCTATTTTCGTAAAGTATAATTTTGAATACGAGGAGAGTAAGTTTAGTAACCTAGTTAGCAAATTGCTATGTCATAATTTTCTGTTTTAATTAATGTAAGTAGAATTGAACCAGGAGAAACTGGCGAGATGTGCACATGCATCACATCTGGTAGAAGGAACCAGTTGCATCCCCATAGATGAGTACGCACCCCTTTTAAAACTTTCCGGGGATGCCCATACCCCCCATCCGTCAGCACCCTTCTCACAAGGGGTCAGGTAGTTAATACCTTCCCCGCTCCACCAGGATGATGGATGAAGAATTGCTCCGTTATCCGATAGCATAAGCTACCAAAAAGAAAAGAAAAGGAAGAGTGTTGTATAGCAACTGATGACTCCCAAACTAACCCCAGTCCCGGGATTATAGGGGACTTTGGGGGGCAAAGTTTTGGGCGAGGAGTATAAGGAGAAGGTGACGATGGAAATCGCACCCCGACGATCTGGGAATTGATGAGAAATTGAGGGGCAGGGATAATTACACACAATACATCTCCACGCGATACTTCAATCAATATGTATAGCCTACCTGTATGCATACATGCATCCCTTGCTATTATATCCTATAATAAAACAATGCAGATCATATTATTATTTCATCTAGATATGGTTAAAGATTTAATACTTGCATCTTCTATAGACTTCACGAAGGAGGACTGCGATTGTGTCCCAGCACAATCACAGTCATCTGAGAAACCCATCTTCACCTTCCTCCTTCCCATCATGCACATCGATTGCCCAATCATCATGATCATCATGACTTGTCTAGAGAGCAATATTCTCATGCGGCTCGCGCGAGACCGAATCTTGAATTTCGTTTTAAGAATTAATAATAAAATAGAAAATAATGCACAAATACATTAAACAAAATATCCCGAAGTAAATGAAACCAAAGGAAATGTATATTATGCAAATTATGACTGCGTGGGTATATATATCGTCATTGCCAGCGATAAACGTGCTCCTAATTCATCGCCATTATTAAATATCAAATGGAAATTCGAACGACTGATGGCAAATGACATGAGAGCGGCTGATCATCGATCGTCTGTTGTCTGTTCGCCAGTTGTCTTCAAATCGAGATTCCGCCCCCTACGGTCAATCCCGGGTGATGGAAGACATCGATATAATTGTTGAGGGTGGACGGAGTGTTATTATGTTTCTCCTCGCCCAGATCAGGGAGTTGTTTTATCATTATTATCTTTCTCTTTTTTTCTTTTTTTTAATGGTACTATAACAATAATTATTTTCATGTTGAAAAGACACTTCATACATATACAATCATGTACAGTATAGTCTAGTGAAGCTGCTTTCCAATAAAATCGGTTCTTAATCTTAGCCTGGGTGAAAGATTGTTAGCAGTTAACTGAAATAAAACAAAATTGTAGGAGAGTATGTGCATATAAATTACCGGTATGGACATGGCGTTGTGGAACTAAACATACGTTTCTGTCCCACAAATTTTTTTCTTGAAGTAATGAAATGGAATGTGTTTCTGCGATGATGTTTATAGGATAATACATAATTCTTATAGGTATATGATTTTTTTTATTTTTTTAACAGCAAATTCCATGGGATTTCATGAATTTTATTCGAAATATATAATATGATATAGAATACAAATATCACATTAAATGAAAAACTAAAAAGTAAATGTTACAATTTGTACTATGCTACTTTAAAAAAATATAACAGTGGATGTAGTTACTAACTATTCATTGTCAATGAACAGTCATGATAATGAACATATTTTAAAATCATAATTAATATAAATGAAGCGAAATTGATAAGCCTATAGAGTAATACATAGTTGAGATATGTCGTCTTTTGGTGAGTAGTCTTTAATGTTAACTAAACTTTTTGATTTGCTACACCATCAACCAAGACGTTCGGGCCATCTAAAATGTCCACTGTGTGTTATTTGCATTGCGCTCAATAAGAAATGATCATCGAGTGTTCATAAATGAATATAACATAAAATATATTATTAATTCTAAATATAGTTAACAAATGGTTGTATTTTTCATGAATTATAATGGAGATTCCCTAATTTACATTGTATTGATAGAATTATTATCATCAATTGAGTTTTGTGAAATCAAACATAACTTATAAAGCACAACATTCATCTTACTTTCTATAACACAACGCTCGAAATTAGCACAGGCCCGATGGCCCGGGGCCACCAAAAATTGCTGTCGGGCCAGTAAAAAACTCATATTTCCAATGTTTGCTGGCCCGATCGGGCCTCCAAATGTTTGAAACAATTGAGCACAATATTATGGTACTTATTGCAAATTTGATACCTCACAGAAAATACTTGATTTGTGGTTTAAAAAGAAAGGAAAGAGAGCTCAATAATGATCAGTTTTGTGCGATTTTTTCTTCTTCTGCAGACAGCTAGCTCAGAAAAGACGCAAATTATTATAATTAGCATTGTTTCTGCCCCACCCCCCATACAGCATGTTCCACTTGGGATAGGTAGAAGGGTATCAAATTAATTCTGTTATCAGTTCAGTTTGTATATAAAACTTGAATAAAAGATAGGAAGTATCAAGAATAATATTTGCTATAGTACTTGCGGAAATAAATTTAGAGAAATGTCTGATTTGTAAAAGTTTAATTTGTGTTGTTTTCCATTCTGTTTATTCCCACACCCCCGTTTTGTGAATGGAGCATTCCAATTTCCATATATGGAATATGTGCTTCGGCAGTGAGATCGAGAATGTTTACGATCAATTCATCAATGTTTGACACCAAAATTTCAACAACAGAAACCCACAATTTGAAAATATTTAATTTTTGTGAGGTTTATAAACAATAATCCATCGAAAAGTGAGGTTAAAAGTCTGAAATGTGAGAGGATATTTTAATAATCGATCAAATTTGGTTCGCATGTAAAATTCAACATAGCCCATGTTCATGTTGTGTCTGCATTGTCTACGTCTTGTCGGGTTTCGTCTTGTCTGTGTCCGTATAAAGTTTACGAAGAATTTATAAATATTTGACTAACTGTTTTACAAATATAGCACCACAATTTGAAAAATGTGTCATTCAGGACAGGTTTCAAAACAATATTCTACGGAATTGTGAGATTAAAAGACTGATATATAAGATATCAATCACATTTGTCATGCATGTCAAACTCAACAAATTATGTTCGCCGTATTCGAAATCGGATACAGTGCAGTATGATCGGTGACTTGTCAAGTTTGCAGCCGATGTTTACAAAGAATTGGGCTTTTTGACTTCAAATTATTAGCTTAAAATACCACAATTTAAAAACATGTTATTTGTCTGAGATTTTCAAATGACATTTACACCGAATGTTGAGGTCAAATGTGTATAATAACAGTGAATTTCCCATTTTTCCACAGTTTTGATTATGCTATGAATTTTCTCCTTTTTTCTTGTTTTTCTTTATTTTCTTCGGGCCAGTAGATTTTGGTTTCGGGCCACCAAAATTGGAAAAATACTAATTTTACTGGCCCGACCGGGCCACCAGCAAAAAAAGTTAATTTCGAGCGCTGTATAACATAACCCCATTTTATAAATTGCTCTCTTCACTTTTTATGACGCTTTATTTCAGGGCGAAACAAACAGTTGTGTTTTATGATAACAATCTTCACGGTTCACTGACAGACAGTGGAGGGATGAGGTAGTTTGAAGAGGAAAAACCACGCACTTTTTTTTTCCTCCCAGCTATCGAATCTTCCTTGAGAGGAATATCGACTCACCTGCCCCTAGCGCTTTCGCCCGCTGAAGAACCCTTCAAAATGGCTCAACTTTCCCTCCCGCAGTCCGATGCACGCAGATTCTTGTAGTGTGCGCTTACTAAACTCCCGAGCCTCAGCGGGATCGAGCTACGCGAACAAGAGCCCGCACTGCGGCGGGTCGACCCGCCTGGAGTACCGCCTCGTTTCCGCTCGGGCCGGGTGGGATTGGATCTCGGGGTACAATACTTTCTGGAGAGCTATCGCTATGCTTTACCGTGGTATGATACGCTCTAGGTTCCGTAAGCGTGACTCTTGAAGGTGGAATAATACACCCATAGAAATAAAGGCAGACATAATTATAACGATTTTTTTTTCCACGGCAGGAAGTGTGGGAAACTGAACAACGCAATGCATGATGATAGAATAACACGCCGATGATATGTATATAATGAACAGTGTATTATGACGGAAGGTATATTTGTTTGATGATAGTATTGGCTGGTTGCAGGGTTTCTGCTTCTGTGAATGAGTGGTACTTCATGCAGCCAACCATAGTTACTTGATATACATGTTTCCTTTTTTGTCTGCTTTGATAAAAACTTCATCTATTCAAACACGCGACGCTTCCTTCTAGACGACTGTGGCTGATCAACATCTAAGGAGCATACTCGAATTATCTAAATCGAATTTGACACAATAATAATGAGAAGAATAGACCTCAAAATTACAGTAAAAATGCTTGTAAATAAAGTTTCATTTTAAAGCTTCGGAATCATCTACATTATACATTTTCGATGTCTCCTATATACTTCAGTGTACTTTAAACAAATTGTTTCAAAGTAATTATGTATAACGTGACAAAATATTAATTTGGATGCATTTTTTTGAATGTCAACATATTCGAATGAAATTGTATAAAAGGGTATTTCCTATCTGAAGTATTATTGCATTTTAGAAAACATACGGGTTATAATTTTTTTTCTTCAAAAATTATATGAATATATAAGCATGTTCTGCATCTTAAATTTCGTGAAAATTTCCTTCATTTAATGAAGACAAGTTCTTTTTAAAAATTGTTCTTATTTCATCAATTTACACATTTCAGCGAAAGTTTTATTATAGAAAGCATAGTTCATGTGGACACTCATTTTCATCTTCAATTTCATATAAAAATCCTTCATAATTTGTGTGTTTTTTTAAATAAAAGATTCACTTTTCATTAAAAAGAGGCGTGGAATATCTGTGAGGTGTCCGCGAAGCTCGTAATTCATTGTGAAGTTTGGATGTCACTCGGTGAGAAGAAACACGCCGAAAGTGCTCGCGTTGTGTCCCGCTGAGCTATGGGGCAGAGAGGTGAGGGCTGGATAAATCATCTCCTTCTTCAGTCGCTCATAATTACCGACAGTAACATGGCCGTGACGAAACGTAGGTGTGCAATATATTTCCCCCCTCTTCTTACGACAATTATAATTCACTTTAAACTTCTGTTTACGTTATTACAATTTTCCGTTTCAATAAATCTGAGGAAAGGAGCGCGATGATGAGGCGGGAACGATTAGCGGCAAATTTATTTTATCGATCGTTTGAAATGTTTTGAAAGAATATCACGCGCTAAGGAGATACTTCATTTTGGACTTGACAACCTCAAACTATTACGATAAGCTACATCATGACAGAAGAGTGTGAACATATGATTTTAAATCAAACAAAATATCTTTTAGAATATAACATAACCAAAATAAATCAAACATATAAATTTATAAAAGTCTTACTGGTAACCCATATCTGTGGAGAATCATGCCTTATCAAACAAACAAACACACAAACAAACAAACAAACAAACAAACGAACAAGCAAACAATAAACTAACAAACAAACAAACAAACAATATTGATATGTACTATGACAATACACTACTGCTGCTACTACTACTACTACTATACTACTACTACTACTACTACTACTACTACTACTACTACTACTACTACTACTACTACTACTACTACTACTACTACTACTACTACTACTTCTTCTTCTTCTTCTTCTTCTTCTTCTTCTTCTTCTTCTTCTTCTTCTTCTTCTTCTTCTTCTTCTTCTTCTTCTTCTTCTTCTTCTTCTTCTTCTTCTTCTTCTTCTTCTTCTTCTTCTTCTTCTTCTTCTTCTTCTTCTTCTTCTTCTTCTTCTTCTTCTTCTTCTTCTTCTTCTTCTTCTTCTTCTTCTTCTTCTTCTTCTTCCCTATTAATACTAGTGCATGCTAATACATACTAATATTTATGTTGCTGCTGATACTAAACAACTATACCTACTGCTACTATTTCTTGTAATTCTTCTACACTTCTTCTCATTTAGTATACGACCGGTACAATGGGGATAATGGGTCTGAAAATACGATATTAGTAAAAGAAACAAACTAAAAACAAAAGAAAACTAATCCTGTCATTACACATGTTGTATATAGAGACAAAGAATTTCAAACGTATACAAAAAGATGTATAAAGATAGAACAAATCGGGAGAAGAAAAGTAAGACGATCTGCATGAGATTGTGATATATCTACGGTGGAAATGATTCAGACTCCTTTAAAACCGAGCGCGGAAATAGAGGATGGGCAAGGGGAGATTAGCAGCGAAAACACGGTAATCTTATTCTCTCTGAATGCCATGGGTGGACAACGGAAACACACGCGGCTCACTTTTCGTTTTGGAAACTTTTCAGAGAAGGAATTATTTTTTTGCCCAAAAAATATGAAACTATGCAAGTTATTTCACGAGCTTGGACTTAACAACAAAAAAAGATCTCGTACCGTCTCAATATAGCATGACTGGAGAATGCGAACAGAGACGGAAGTTTAAAGGTACAGTGTACCATCGAAGAATGGCAAAACTGTTTAATTCGGAAGTAAATATGACTATACTTATAATAATTATAATGCGTAAGCATGCCTAATCTTAAAGGGATCTAGTAACTTTGTTGACATGTGCAAAATGTGAATAAGGGTTGATGCAATGTATATTTTTGTTATCTCATATGTCCACATGGTATTGTGTGAAAATTTCAAGTCAAATGGACATTGCATGGCCAAGAAATGAGTGAAAATACAAAGTGATATTCACTAACTCACTGCACTCACTTTGTACACAGAAGAAAATCTCGCCCGGAGTTTTTCTTATCTGAATACTTTGATCGTTCATATCTTTGTAACGAAAGGGAAATTTGAAAAACCGAAACCGTTCCCATGATTTAATTGTTAATACGAATACAACAAGGTATGAGGGAACCGCTAGAATTAAAATTGTATTTTGAGGATTTGGACAATGTTACTAAGTCCCTTTAATGGCATGGTAACATTATAGTTTTTTTGTGATTTTAGGAAAACAGGAAAATGTTTGGCTTTCCGAATTAAGTGTTTTCTGTGATTGTCTTTATTTTCTTGTAAATTATATTAGCCAAAATGAATTACGTTTGTCATGAGATTGTCTTAGAATTGTTCGCAAGCATATCCAGTTAAACTGATATCAGTCCACAATCCATGCAACTACAGTTGCTAAAGTATACCTTTAAGTGGGTTCGAAACTATTGCGCGTTCAGTGACTTATCCCATCATACTCGGACTACAATAATTGTCATAATAAGGTCAGATATTGATGTTGATTTTAACATCACTGGACGAAATGTGTCCGTTGATGACAAACAGACGCATATATACGTAGGAAATGAGCTTTAAACCATGTTCGATGATTCCCTTCTGTATGAAAATTAACTTCAAGAATTTGATTGATTTGACTGTTCTATTTCGTAAAAAAACATATTATTTAAGAAATACACCACTAATTTGGAAATCATTTATCTTTTCTTCCATAATTATAACAAGAAATTCTCGCAAAGAAAACCAAACATTCGGTATTTTAACGGAAACATTGTCACTGAGCATTAATGTTTATATGACAATGACGCACATTTCCTGCATTAAATGCAGATTGTAAGAATTTTAAATCTAAACATATTTCATATAAATTATTTGTGAAAAGCAAACGTGACAATGGCCGACAAGATGTGCTTCTGTGATGAATGGTTGTCAACTCTCGTTCAAAGTGTTCAAATAATAACATTTTCTGGTTAAAGTTAAAGATTGACCCGCGTATATAATCGATTTCTTTTTACTCATAACAAGACATCATCTACAAAGAAATTAATGATTTTTCTTTGCCGTTATACATATTCGGCAAGCCATACGAGCACGAGTTAACGAGGGAGAGGGGTATTTGTCATCAATTATCAATCATTAATTCAGAAACAAGTTAATTAAACAATGTATCCTAATTGTGGGTTGAAACAATCTTAAATAATTCCAGAAATAATATATAGTCATTATTTACTTGATAGCGGCGAATACACTTTAAGTTTCAAGCAACGAAATAAACTGCACGATTAGAGTGCGAGAAAGGTACTTGTATTTGTTGTAATGAATTCCGAACTGTTGGGAACAAAAAAGGTGAATACAACGACATGTCATTCATATTTCAACTTTCAATTGTTCAATTTATTTGCTTATATTTATCTTACTGCCCGATTATATCGATATAGAAAGTTATTTGTCATTACTAACTCATAAATGTGTTTTATTGAACGATCAACGATTAAACATTATGACTATGACCGTATAATAAAAATACTACCGAGTCGCTATAATATCTTGAAGAAAAGGTGAATACAAATAAGTGACTGTCAATCATCGCAATAAACTGCCCGAGTCATCATGATTATTTTGAATCTTGAAAGAAAGGTGAATAAACCTGCGTTTCAAGTGTACACGGTAACACGGTGACCCGCACCTCACGCGTTTGTGGTAGTGTATATGATAGGAAGCCTGTTCTAATAATTGAAGACAAAAAACAAGTATCAAATGTTGAAATGTGTTTTGAAGAGCTATGGCAGCTTCCGCTAAAAGTCAATGATACCCTGAATAGTTTCCGTCCGGGTGGCTTGACAAAAATAATATTGGTGATAAACAGGAACAATAGATATATATATTATATACATATATAGTTGTTTTTAATATTTCGGAAACCCGCTCTTGGAGTATATAGGTTATAAAGAGATGACATCGGGTGAGAATGCTTTCCGGGTTGAAGCATGCGGAAGGAAGAGCGACCTCACGGGTGCGTGTTCACATGATATCCGTTCGTTTTTTTTCTTTCGGTTTTATAATCATGATACAAAAGGTATATTGCTGAAAATATGAAAGTATTTTTTCCGGGATCGTATTTAGTATACTATCTTCCTTCTTTATGGGAGGTGTCGTCTTCCTAATGTGTGCATGCATGGTTCGATTCTGTCAATGTTTTAGTCAGCGGGGTCTTTTAAAATGGTTATAACACATATCTGAAACCCATTACCAATAATTATGATTACTATAAAATGTAACCATAAAAATATACAATTTGACTCAGTTGATATTTGTCTCTGAATACGATATAGATTGTTAGTTATAAGCACGGCGGCCTTCAATGGCTGTTTGTTCTTCTTCAAGTAGTTATAATTATTTACGGTTTCTCTCACGAAAATGATATTCTTGCTGGTACACTATACATACATTAAAAGCTACCCAGGCATGTGCTAAAACGGCCCGTACATTATAAGCCTCTTAAATTTTGTGTTTGTTATTATGTACTAAGACAAAGGGACCAGCAAATTTCCGTTAATGTTGACTCTCAATTTCTTCTCACTTTCACAGTCCCTTCTCTTCTCTCTTATTTAGATCAGTTTATTTTATGTAGGTCTCTCGAGAAGATTAAATGAAGCGAGATGTAATGAGCGGTCACAGACCAAACAGTCATGATTATTGACCCCTGTGTCAGCGATATACACATTCGGAACACTTTTTATCATGATTATAATATTTATAGTAGCGCTTTCTCGCGGCCCGTCTGCGCGCTAAACCGCCCTCATTCATGTCATTGTGCGAGTTTAATCGACGAGAAGAGCTATTAACAGATCCCCGTTGTTGCTGCAATAGTTGCAAGTGTAGCAAAATAATAGTGTTTATTTTTTCAATTTTCGAGGTATAATGGTTTCTGCGACCTGGTGAGGATTGTTTTTTTGGGGGGATAACAATAATAGATCAATGGGACAATCGTGTTTCTGTCATAGGAACAATGTCTGAGCTTTATCATTATACGATTATACGGTATGCATACCACCCGATTAACATACATGGTTGATGACTGTATTCGTGTTGGCTAGTGCATTTAGTGGATCGAACACATGTGGTATACAGGTATGTAGGTAAGGCAAATTTGCATGCTACCTGGGGAATTTGTTCTCATTTTTTTTTTTTTTTTACCCCGCTGACTCAGTCCAGATTTGCACCAAAAAAAAAGGGAAAAAAAAGAAGCCCAAGAATTCCTTCCAGCACCAAAGGTGTGTCGACAAAAAAGAAGAAGAAAATACAAAAGGCTCGTTAGTTAGTTTCGTCTTGTTGGCTGTCAGTTGGCCGGGGCGAACCCACTTACCCCCAAATCCATTATGCTTTGCCACTGGCAATGTTTATTCGGGGGAGTCCTGGTTTAGAGACAGGTCGAGGATTCGGGTTTCTCAACTCTTTTTCTTCTTTGATCTCGGGATTAAACAAGATGTGACCCCAAGTGCACGTGAAAACCCCTTGCAGAGGGGGTCGGTGATACCTTCGCTGAAAGACGGAATTAAGAACAGAACTGTGGTGTATGAAAAACGTCATGTTTATTAGGCGAAATAGAAAAATAGTATTATCTGGACAGAGGAAATATTAATAAACGGCAGATCTATAAGTAAAACACAAGTGTGCTGAAAATCTGTGTACACCAACTACCCCATTGGAATATCTATATGCGGATATGATTTTGAAATATCGCTGTGTGGACAGATTAGCCGTATTTAGTGACATGACTGTGTTTAACAAAAATAAATGAACATTCTCCTAATGTATACGTTTTCTTTGATTTGGTAGAGCAATCTGGTGTGAAAGAGGCCTGGGAGAAAGGATTGGAGGAGGTTTCGATGCGGCGAGCCTGGAGGAGAGGTTGAACAAAGGAGTTAGGGCACGACAGAGTCGACGTACGGTAGACTACGACGACGTGAGAGGCTAGGTGCAAGGCCCCACCCCGTCCAGTGTCGGGTTACACTGATTGACGTGGTTCCCATAGAGAGTAATTCTTGGTCTGCCCTCATCACGGGCCAGCGACCGCGCCGCGGGAGCCGACCAATCAGGGACTGCGACAGTAAAAGGCCCCGTCTCTTCCTCGCACTGTCATTCACTGGATAGCCACAGCCACTCGACGCACCGTCACAACAACGGCTCGTCGTTCTCTCGTCGCGCCGTGCGCTGCCAACCTCTGCCGTGCCGTAGTACATGCGTGTTGCTCATCGTCGTCACCGTACCGTGCTGCAACATCGCTTCAAATTGCCGCTGACTCGCCTGCCTTCGCTTCGCCCAGCTCGGCGCGACCCCTGTCTTCATCAACCCCGGACCTTGCCCGCTATAGCAGCTGGTCACCCCGACAACCGACTGGCACCATGCTCCCGTCCTTTGGATTCACGCAAGAACAAGTTGCCTGCGTCTGCGAGGTGCTGCAACAGTCTGGCAACATCGAAAGACTCGGACGATTTTTGTGGTCGCTGCCTGCCTGTGAGCACCTCCACAAGAATGAAAGTGTTCTGAAAGCCAAGGCGATCGTCGCATTCCACCGCGGAAATTTTCGGGAACTCTACAAAATTCTCGAGAGCAATAATTTCTCGCCTCACAACCATCCGAAACTGCAGGCGCTGTGGCTGAAAGCGCACTACATCGAGGCCGAGAAGCTACGAGGACGACCGCTGGGTGCCGTCGGGAAATACCGAGTTCGGAGAAAGTTCCCCCTCCCGAGAACCATCTGGGACGGGGAGGAGACCAGCTATTGCTTCAAGGAGAAGTCGAGAAGTATTTTACGGGAATGGTACTCTCACAACCCCTACCCATCCCCGAGGGAGAAGCGAGAACTGGCCGAAGCCACAGGACTGACCACCACACAAGTCAGTAACTGGTTCAAGAATCGACGCCAGAGAGACCGAGCGGCAGAGGCCAAAGAAAGGTAGGAAGCGTCATTTTCAATCAATCAATTAACATCAATTTCTTTTAATTCGCTAAGTATATATTTGTGCAGATAGCGGTCAAAATTAATAAGGTTCAACAAAAATGGATTATATTGCACCAATAAAGGCTCTCTGATTGCAAAGCACATTTGCCGAATGAAAATTAACCCAGTTTGTAAGAAAATGACTTACGATAAACAATTTGGTTATATTCCTGATTATTATGAAAACGTTTATAAAACCAGTATAGATCGTGTCAAAGAAAAACTAAAAAGGGACACCATAATGTTTAGCTATCCGTATTTTTTTAGTAAGCGGAGGGAGCGAACAGCGGCGTTCCCCTCGAGAGCTACGGGGCAGATGCCCGGTGTAGCCTGCATGCACACGCCTCAGACCGCTGGAGCACCATGATACCGTTTTAAATTGATCAGCATGAACAATATATTAATATCCGAGTAAGTTAGTTCAAACGGAAACATGCCCATCAAATCTATGTTTAATTTGTTATGTAGAGATTGTCATTATTATGTACAGAATTAATAATATTCTTGTCCAAATGTACTGCCATTATCTGACCGAGTATATTTATGTTTATTAACACATTGGATCCTTGATAGACTCCTGTTCATAACAACAAAAAAAAACTCTGGGTATATTGAATAAACTCTCTAGATTCAGTATCGCGTTCTGAAATTTGTTTGTAAAAAAATGTGCGAATTCATGTGCAATGTATTTCGAGTTAGACATTACCTACAATAATACATCAAAACCGAGTTGCAATTCGACACCGCTTTACATCTCAAGAGCCGATTTGTGCAATATTACACCCAAATGTCGTCACAGACCCGAGCAGGGGTCCATGTTGATAATTTGTCTCACTTTCTGATCGCTAAAAATACAAGTAGGTTTTGGTTTTTAGCATAAATGGAATTACATGATTGTATATTGTAGGTCATTCATGCAAATTGTAAGAAAATGACAAAATAACAGGGACCCTTTTCCATACGAGAAAGATCGTGAAACGTTTTTAAAACAATCACAAACACTGCAACATAATAATGTACCCACTTGACTGGACAAGTTAATTCCATGAAAATATAATATTCTTTTAACCATACTTTAATGTTGTATGATTTGTTTTATCATTTAGGATTTGTCTGGACAGCTTCCATATAATTATTAAATATTGACGGCGATGTAAAAATGACACTTGTATTAACATGATAATTGGTGCATCATTAATATGCTATAGAGATAAATATAAATATAAATATTAAAGAAAAACATCATGTACTATGAATTAGTGTTAACAATTGAAAGTATGTATAGGTCTTTTTTCATACATTATACCATATTGAACCATTATTAATTTGCGAAATGATGTGCTGAAATGTTGGAAAGGATATACAAATACAACGAAACAGTTTTGACAGTATAGAATAAGGATGAAGAGAACAATAAAGTATTTTACGCATTTTCGCCAAAGTGATTGATTGAATTGCCTTAAAAAAAGAAAGATATTAAGAAAATAAGTTGTTGGCATAATTCGGCTATGAGTATTACCTAATTATTCTAAATACAATAATTATTACCATGTTCATGTTACGCATGAGTGAAAAACCCGTAGTAATATATTAAACATGTTTAAAGCAATTCATTTATCATGAAACAAATGTGCTGTCCAATACATTCAGAAAGCAATGTTAGGGCCTACGTTTGACAGTGATCTGTAATATTGTTGCATTCAATCTAAACAATGTTAACTCCTAGGATAATAGGCAGCTCAAACTGTCAATTTTGAATTATGTGTATATTGTGGTGCAATTTTAAAACATTGGCATTGAAGGTGTTAATTTTTAGTTATACTCCTGGTGTAAATGCGTGAATTTTTTATGTAGAACAAATAATAAATGTGGGTGTCTTTTTGTTTTCTATTTGCACACAATGTAGGGAGAATGCCGAGCAGGATACCAAGTCCAAGATGGCGACTCCGAGCACGAGTTCGGAGGAGGACCTCCCGATGAACGGCAAGGAGAACCTGGGTGAGACCACTGCAGCTGACCTGGGCGTCAACCACATGGGCCATATGGGACACCACCCTCACCACCCTCACCTCTCCCACCACGGTCACGGTCACGGGCACGGCCACGGGCACGGCCACGGGCACCCCCACCAACACCCCCACGTCCTCTCGCACGGCCATCCCCACGGACACGGCCCCACAGCGCTCATGATGACCGACTTGAGTAAAGCGGGCTACGGCATCTCGAACTTGCCACCGGGCGCGGCCGAGGCGGCGGCTCAGGCCATGGTGCCGGGGAACGCCGCCGACTCGGTGCTGCAGAACTCGATTCAGAACTCAATGCTGCCTCACATGGCGAGTAACCTGGTGGATATGGGGTAAGCTAGCTCAATAACACCATCATGCAGGCGGTTTGAGTGGCAAGGGTGAGATGGTGTGCGTGGTGCTGATAATATACGTGTTGTGGACCTCAAAACAAAGGGGTTATACTGGCATATAGGACGCTGTGATGGTCACCAGTAAACTCAACTCTGTGTGCATATACCGCTTTATAAGCGACCAGAGAGACTCTAAAGAAGAGAAGACTCTTATAAACCAGACAAATTGCTTTACTGGACATATTTGTATTATAGTTACACGTTAAAAAAGGGTTTCTTGAGGCCATTACTGATTTGGTCAAGAGAAACTATCAATCTTGAATGTTCCTTTTCGAACTTACCAACTGAGTGAGTCGCGTTGGCGTTCTCGTACCAGGTTGATAGTGAAGGGAATGGGCAAGGAGTGTTTAATGTTTCTCTGTTGTCAAATCAAGAGATGAGATTTACTCGAAATCAGATTTTATAATAATTATAGCTTGAAAATAATGTTATGTGAAAGATGTTTGCTTCTTCTGCAATATATGGACTGCTGTTTTCATGATATGAAAGATTTTTCGCTAGAATTTAAGGCAAGCTGATGTACAGTGATAATATTGTTGATACTCCTTAAAAATAACAAAGAAACCTCAAACACATTTTTGCTCGTCATCCAAATTTTTGTGTAAATTTTTTTTTTCTGTTTTATTATATTGTCTTTATATGTTTCTGTCAACTATGAAAGTAGTTTTATGCGACGTTCAAAACCAAAACTATTCTTTATCGTGCTTGTTTTGTAGAAGAGAGGAAAATTGTGAATCGCAAAGCGAAATAAAGAGGTTAAGACATTGGAAATATGATGGATTAATTTTTTTTCTGCTAGTCTTTCTCAGTTTGGTTGTTTTTGCTCTGATGTGTGTAACACTTATGCCCGGGGGAAACATACGATCGATCACAAAACCACACAAGCAACCGATTATGCCACGGCTGAATTACTCTTACACAATTCTGACACGGGGGATGTCGGGCTGGAATAGATGACATCAACGAACAAATTATGATCGAGTATAAAGAACAACAAATATCTAAATAGAAAAAAAATGAATAAATGTAGGCAACGAGTTGTCAGGTTGGAATCAAACAAAATTGTAAGACACGCATATTTTAAGGGTATCATTATAAGTGCTGTGAAGAATTGTGCGTTTTAATGTGACTGCTTATAAATGATCTTGTTTGATAATGAAACGATGTGACGTGTATATGATGTGTGATTTGAAAAGATGCCATGTGATGTGATGTGATGCGATATGATGTGATGTGATATGATGTGATGCGATATGATGTGATGTGATGTATGGAAGGATGATCTGACAAATTATGACGCAGATAATGAGCTTAATTTCAGGGGCAGGCGAGAAATTGACTAATGGTCGAGCCACGCATCGATCGATCGTATTCTACTCCCGGGGTGGGGGGTAGGCGACAGCATAATGTTATTACTCTGATACTGCTTGTAGTGATTTTATGATCCACTGGTTTATTTTGAAGATAAACGGAGACTGCCCCCTGAAAATATGCGAGGATGCCAGGATATATCGAGCGTCTTTGAAATGAATTGAGTTTAATGAAAACAAATCAAAGGCACTTAAAATCCATAGTCATAGAGATTTTAAAATGTATCAGATGATTTCAAATTATCACACATAATTTCCTAAATTATATTGAATTTAAATGGTAGCTTCTCACGATAAAGTGGTATTGAATGACTGTTATTCTTGTCAAGCATTTCCCTGCACCCGGAAATATTATTCATAAATGTGTCCGCTTGTACTTAATACAAACAGAAAACCACTATCTATGAAGTTGTGATAACAAAAGTTATTTATTAGAGGTACTTATAGTTACATTTTTTCTTTGAAGACATATTGGCAACATTTTTTTATTTTTGGAAGTGCAATATCAGTATGACTGTCTAATGTCCTGGTAATACAACAATTTGCGCGAAAAATATAAAGGTTTTATATATAATATGTTGTGTAAAAAACAAACATTTCGTGTTAATTCCTCTGAACAACATGTTCTTTTGTTAAATACTTTTTATTTTCGCTCATTTATTACCTTTTCCAAAAGTAAATGTTTGTCATGAAACAATTACAGACTTTATAGAAGACTTTATAGACAATTAAACTGATATGATTTGTCAATCTAATAATGCTAATAATTCACCCAATGATGATTATTGTGCTCATGACAAAGAAGTTACCGAGTGCTTAAAAAATAACCCCCTTTTAAGGAAAGGACTGAACCAGCTTTATATACAAATACTCATTTGTTTACAATAAGTATCTCCTCCAAAATATGATGATCATAATTTTAATTCAATTTTAATGTGAAAATTATAGATGTGTTTAGAGATGATTATTAATCAGATTAGTTTCTTTAACAATTAATACATTGAAAGCATTTTCCTTATAATACTGGATAATAATAAATAATCTAATTTTGTACCATAATCCCAAAGGTTCTATCGAAAATAACACATGTACTATCATCTCAAATTCTTAGACAGTTTTTTTTTCTTCTCAGTTCAATATACTACAAAATAAATATAATAAATATGCATCAAATAATTTTGTATCACGTGACAACTAAGATAATATAGTGTTATATTCACGTACCACCGTACAGTGAATAAGAAAGAGGGTACCAATAACGTGAACCTATAATGCAATGTCTAGGAAAACACCCTGATAGTGACTCATAGACTACAGTACACACATTTAGCATGTTTAGAATGACTTGCATCGCAAATTATACTGAACTAATGTTGCTGCATTTTATACGGACATAATTATTGATATTCGGTGCTTGGCAATGATATTCAATGTCGTTTTCAGCGTTTTAATACCCACTGCATAACTTGCATTGCAAATTACCTATAGTACACCGTCACGACCATATTGGCGCATATTATATATATATATATATACACCAAAACAAATCGAAAATCTTCTGATACATAGAATTGAACATTAATGATGTCGTCGATGTTTTCATTATTCTCAATGTGGTTTCCCTTTTTAGTTGTTACCCCTTATCTAACCGATATGAGTATGTGTGAATATGCGTATTATGCATGTGTATGTGTGTGTTTGTTTGTTTGTATGTGTGTGTGTGTGTGTGTGTGTGTGTGTGTATATATGTGTGTGTGTGTGTACACATTATGTGCTTTATGCAAGCGTGTGGGTGTTTGTGCCGTGTCATTCATTGTGATACATATATTTACAGGTTGATTGGTATAAATAATTGGTTTTAAAGATTGTCTTCAGCATAAATTGCTGAATTAAATATGGCCAACAAGTTCATAATAAATGCAATGACTGCCATGTTGATGAACACAATTGCACAACCATTTTTAACATCAGCACACCATAGTACGTAGAATAATTAACAATATTTTTTCTTTATTAAGTGAAGCTGAATCATTTTGAAAAGATAACACATAATTATAGTCGAATGTGGTTACTGAAATAAAAACTCGTTTCAAACAAACATTATTTTATGAATATTATCCAACAAATTTAATCTTACAGTGCTAATTCTTCACAAGAAATAATTAATGTTCATATCCAAATAAATCAATTATAGAGAAAAACGTAGACATGACTTATGGCAGGCAACTGTAGTATATACTTTATTATTGATAGTTGATACACATGTTTTATTACAGAATATTGATGAGGGGTTAGTTATAGTTTTAGTCATTGGTTTGAATGAATAGATACGCCTATAACATCCTGTCTTACGTGTTAATTTTATAGATTCAATTTACAGGTAAATAATATCTGAATAAATCTAATCGGTATACACGTATACGTAACGAGACGAAATAACACCTTTAATTAAATAAAAACTTACAGGGAGAAATATGTTATTTTTCAAAAAATCAGTTACAATTTTCTAGTCGCTCAGGGTGAATTTTAAGTAAAAAATAAACCTGGGCGTTTTAGATTATTCACAAATTTGAGACACGTATACGACAGAAATTTGTAATTGTTAAAATAAATTAAATAAACCGTCTCGTTCTGTCCTTTTTGTGGTCAGAGAGCTATCAGTGGATGTCCTTTTTTGTTTTTTTCCCCACCCTGCCAACGGCTATGTTATGATGAGAACCGACACACAATTATAATTCACGCAGATAAAAAAAAAAAATACTGCTGCATGCATTATCTTTTGCAGGCAAAGGACGCATAGGACAAATATTCCCCATCTCAACGGGCTCCAGTTACATGCTAAACTGCTGTGTACAGTAGTGCTGACTGTCGTGTGAAACTGACTCCATATACATTGCCTAACCAACTTTATTATCGAAATTGGGTTAAATCACGAATATCTGCGCGGGGGTCTTACGAATTTCCACGTAGAGAAGGGGGAGAGAAATAATAGTCATACCTCAAACAGTCTCGGGGCAAATTCTGTTTCGATTAATTGAACTAATCCGAGACGGGGAGGGCGTCCCATATAATCTTAGGAGATCATTTCCCTCCACAGTATATATACACCACCATGGATGGATATCGCCTCAAACTTTTCTCTACAAAGTTTGTCTTTGATAGGTTTTAGCTTGTAATCGACCGCTGGATTTCCGTCTTTTGTTTCATCCTTCCCACGATGGACTTTCCCAAGAGTTCTAACTGGTGTATGTCCTTAATCCAGCTAAATCGTGTATCATAATATTTGCATAAGTCATTTCAATATTTTGTTTGGAACTGCAACATCAACACCAGACGTGATGATACAGTCTCAAATCAAAATCACAAAGTTGTGATAATGATATATAAAATACTTCAATCAACATGACACAGATTTTCCTTTTACAAGCTTTATTTTTTGCAAACTAGCATACAATATGGGATGTAATGGAGTTGTTTTATCGACTAAGTAACTACCTAATCGTACAACCAGTTGTATCAGTTTTAAAAAATGGGAACGGGTACACAAATCAAAAGAATTCACATTGCAAATGATATGCACATTAAAATATATTTATCTGGCAGTAGCAATGCTTATACATAAATGTTTTTGTTTGAAACATACATCAACAATATGTCCATGGAATATATTTCGGACTTATTGATCAAGAGATGGGTTAATAACACAATAATATATATTACAAAGCATAATCAAACAAACTGCATTTTATTAACTAAAACTTTAACAAGGAAAATATATTATGTAATTATTGCTGTCACGTTATCAATGATTCAATAGATCTCGTGTGAAGAAATGTATACTGAAGAGATAAGAATGATAGTGTAAATAAATTGTTATACATAATTATATACAAACAAAATTATAGCATTGATTTAAAGGGGTAGTTCAGTTTTAGTAGAGAGGGCGCTGCATAACACAATTTTTTTGTGAGGTAATGAAAAACTGAGTGTCGAATTTGAAAGAACATGCAATTTTAATGGCAGAATAAACTTTATTTGGTCAAAATCGGTTCAGAAATGGCTGAAATATCAATAAATATATCCGATCGTAATAGATTTGGGCCCCAAATTTATTCGATGATTTTTTTTAAAAATTAAAAAATGCTTATATTTTTTCACAATTTTTCAAAAGCGGTTTTTAGATAGTTGTTGATCGTTTGTAATTTTGTATACCTTTCGAGCATGGTGGAGTTATAACTATTAGTTTGTAATGTTACTGTGCATGTTTTTGTTACTAAAGTTCAGCCTTACCAAAACTGTACTACCCCTTTAATTTTGAATGAATACACATATAGATAAATACATAAACAAATAAATAAATATATTAATAGATAGGTAAATAAATGAGTAAATAATTGAATAATATCTATTAATATTATATAAAATATAATGACTGAATAAATAAATCGAGCGATGGGTATTAACAATTATAATTAAATATATAACTGAATATATAAATAAGTAAATACATAAGAAAATACATATGTAAATAAATAACTACATTAAGTTTTGAACCGCAATATTTTCAATATAATGACATGTATTTTATTTCCATGTAAAAGAGTCCACTCACAAACATTTTTCCTCCATGTGGGAAACTTAGATCAAAATATATTTCCCCCTTTTATCCCATATTTTGCACCAAATTATTACTTTCAAAATCGATAATTTCTACGAATGCAAATTGCGTGATATTGGGGCAATAATTATGCCGCACCTCGCTTTGTCGAAAGAGGGGTGAAATCACACTCACACTCCCCCGGAGCTCATGGCGATCACAGATACGAAGACGCGCTCCAACGTGCTGAATCACTGTCTCTCTTCGTATTTACGCCCCACTGGATCATTGAAGTGACGAAGCCAAAATGGTTTCAACACATTTTAAAATCGATCCCATCTTCAATTTATTCACGCATTGCTCAACACCAAAAACGGGTTTCCCCTGAGTAATTCAATAACGTAATACATTTCAATTCGATTGTACGTGCTTTTCGCAAAATAATCTTTGTTTGACTTTGTGATTTTTAAACAAACTCCATGCTTATATAGAGTACACCAATTTCAGTTGACATTAGAAAACACACCTTTTTTTTTATAGCTTCGACATACTTTTGCAAAAATATATATATCAGCGGTATTATTCATGTTATTTTCAGGATTTAAAATTGATTTATTTGATAATAAAACAATAATACAAATTTCAACAAGAATATAGTTAGATTTTAAATAGGTAGTTGGTATCACTGGCGGAGGATAACATGCATAGCTGTTTATTTCTAAGGTGAAATATACGTGTGTGTATGTCAAACATCCTGGGCCCCGTTGCAGAAAGAGATACGATCGATTGTAAGTTACAATTAATTGTAAGTCAGATCATGTGTTCTAAATGCGCGAATCTGATTGGTTGAAACGTGCTAATGTTCTGACTTACAATCAATTGTAACTGAATTACAATCAATTGTATCTCTTTCTGCAACGGGACCCTGGTATAACACAAAATAGGAATGTTATCAAGGGATGAAAATATCTATTATTTGTTTAAGAAAGGGTTACATGGAAAACTTCCCCCAAACCAGTGACATTTGTATTGTTTATTTATCCGTTCGACATAAAAAAACTCCACAGAATACTCCGCCTGCATAGACAATTAAACCGATACATGACTCGGGTATCCTTCAAACTAAAGCTGTTTTACATAACATTGATGATAACCAGGGTCCATATGCATAATACCGCACTAGCTTAGTTCAACTCTAAGTGTATAGTTTAGATAATATGGCTAAGTGAGTAACATAAAGTTGTCTGAGACACTAGCCCTATACAGTGCGTATACAAAAAAAACGTTACACTTTTGAAAAATATGTCAAAATTACATTTCAAAATATTTAGAAGATTTTTTCATGTCGATATATGCCCAATAGTCTCATCTATCAAGTGCCACTAACAAAACAAAATTTCGTTCACGCTTGGGCGAACACTGACTGTTTTTGTCCAGAGTGTGAAAAATGACTTGCGCCAAATTGAAAGAAGAGGGAAACTTAAACCAGCAGTCTGAATAAGTACTCCCATTCAAACAAATTACTCTTTGCCATAAATGTAATGATTTCATTGCATTATGCCAGAAAATTCCTAGACTATCACAAAATAATCCTAAATTTATGCAAAAGAGCAATTTGTTTGAATGGGAGTACTTATTCAGATTGGCGCAAGTCATTTTTCACACTCTGGACAAAAACGGTCAGTGCTCACCCAAGCGTGAACAAAAATTTGGTTTGTTACTGGCACTTGATAGAAGAGACTATTGGGCATCTATCAACATGAAACAAATCTTCTATACATTTTGAAATGTAATTGTGACAAATTTTTCAAAAGTGTAACGTTTTTTTTTATACGCACGGTATGGTAATTTGGGTAAACATTTTTTATTTACTATAAGTGAACCCTAATTGGCAACTCAACAAATCTCTTGATGCTTACTTAGACGTATCATCTAATTGTCTAAACTAAACTTAAAATGGAACTACGCTAGTGTGGTTATTATGAATACAACCCTGTACCTTTTAATGTTAAGTGTAATATGTTGACGAGTCTATTATATAATGTAGGTAGGTGTTATAAAGACAGGGAGGGGGTTTCACAAAGCATCTAGTTTGACTAACATCTAAGTTGGACTTAAGAAAATATTGTAGACCATCTGTAGCCTTGGTCGAAAACATAATCATAAACAAAAGTGCGAATATTTGAGACTTGTAACTACATCAAGATCATGAATTCTGATTGATAATAGTACAATTATTAACGACTTTTAGTCCAAATGTTATGTTATATTTAATAAAACATTTTAAAATATAAATATTATATAGCAACTATACAGCTTTCCATGATTTGTAAGTTCAACTTAGAATTTATGTTCAACCGAGAATCGTTGTGAAACATCCCAGTAAACACTCAGCTTTATAAAGATACTATATAGATTAACTTCAGCGACAGGTGCACGTTAATATCATCTAGGTAATGCAACGGGGAGCAATAAAAACAAAATTAACAAATAATATGCAAAGCAAACAATTTTACTGAGATACGCGAGCGTAAATTATCCCACCCACTTTTATGGGCACAACACATGAACATGAAAGTTGATTGTTTTGTAAAAACAAACAAACAAACAAACAAAATCACGAAATATAACTTTGTATTTTGTTTATCATCTCAGTTATGCTATTTCAACGCTTGTGCACTGACTATTGGATGCTTTTAATACATCAAAATATATAAACTAAAAAAATAACCGTATTGGTAATTCGTTTGTCACGCTTATTCATGAAAACATTTTTTTGTGTTCATCTAAAAAATAACAAATATGAGATATAACAAGAAGAAACGCGATAATTATAATAGTACATTCCAATGTACTTTTATTTCACAAGATAAAACAATATATTCCATGTAAACAACATAATTATTTATATTAAAGATTAAAGATATTAAAAATAAATATAGATGAACAGCCACAAACAGGAGCCCAGTTCTTAAGCTTGATTGAAGCCTATAATACGAATTTCAATGATGAAGTCTAGTGATATAATAACAGCATGCAATTGTGCTGGATATATGTGGTTGTATACCTATACTATGCACGTTTATTCACGGCGCTGATAATACGTGCTAAAGGTGATAGACCGTCGAGCACTGGGAGTCGCCATTTTGTATCCTTCTCATTTTTTTTTTCTATTTATTTCTATTTATACAGCATGAAGATGAAATAAACAAGGAATATTGTTTATACATTCAAACAATAAAACATTGAAATAATTAAAATAATAATGTCTTATAAACAAAGTTGATGAAACACGATTATGCCTATCATATCAACATATTATCTTAATTATGAAAATGCTCTCATAAATAAACCATTACAGAGATTATATTGCTATTATGTGTTTTCGCATCGCTAAAGCTAATGAATTCGATTCATGCCTAATTGATAGAAGTTGTTCATTTCACATTTTTGTAAATGTTTGTACACAAATTTAGATATGTACATGGATAGCTTGATCCTTTGTAATGTGAACAACATACAGTAATTGGTGGATGGGTGGATGTTATATGGTTTAATTATGTATGATTGACAAAATATAATACAGTTGGTGAAACTTCTATTGCAAACAAATTACTTGACTAAGCTATGAACAAAAAAAAAGGAAATATAAAGAACACGTAAATTCATTTAAAATTAAAGATATTTTCAGGCCTAAATCATTTTCACCCAAACGTGTGTGTATATTATAAATACTCGCATGACTATAAATGAGACGAACAATTGAGCAATTTATCCTCCAACAATGTAACCAACTATCTTCAATATAAATTAGCTACGTATCTTTAATTTCTAAATAGTTTCGCCAATTAGAAGCCTTAGGTAAAAAATAATGTTTCACTCAAATAATTGCAGACAGATGATGTATGTTCATGTGCATGACTGTATAGTGATTCGTTTGAATGAAGGCCTACATAACTAAAGTAACAGTTTCCAAATAGATCCCCTGTATTATGCACACCGTAGCTCCCCTCCAACAAAAAAAAATCTGACGAAAAAAAAAACAACGAAGGAGAAAAGGGGATAAATTTGACAGATGTATAAAGGAACCGGTGGATGGATTGCTGGTTTGGTCCCCTTAAGCGTATATGGGGTTCTCCGTGAAAGATTGTTCACCATTTTGAGGTATTCGATAGCAGTATTTGCTGATAAATCGCCAGCCCAAATATTTCGGTCTTTTGTCCCCCTCTCATTCGGGCTTCACCCCCACGTGACCTTGAGCCCAGGGTGTCGGCGCGGAGCCCATTGTCAAGGCCCCCCCTCAATACTTTGCCCAAAGTGTCAACAAAGGCTCTTGCTTTTCAAGTGTCGAGATGTTTACTCCTGTGAACTGGGACTTTTTTCATCCTCCTCCTTCTTCTTCTTACTCAATCCTTTGCTTCGTATTCTCACCATTTAGGTACCAGAAAGTCTTTTCCTATAATAGAACCGTTTATGAGCCCTTTTTCTCGGCATACTTTCTACTAGCCCGCTTCCTGTATAGCCTCCTGTACACTGATTCCTCGGTCACGGCCGTTGCCCTGAACGCCACGCAGTATACTCACACTATATACGGAGCCAAGGACTCACTAAAGTTTGCTTTTAGCACTTAAAGGTAGTTCAGATTCGTCAAATGAGATGCGCGGCGCCATCTTGCATACGCGTTGCGCACGGTGCGTGATGCACGTTAGCTCAGTGTCATGCGGTGCGCGCAAACTAACCCAGTTCAAAATGGCGACCCGCTATGTAGCATCCCCACGCTTGATGCCCTTTAAGAAAACGAGGGTCGAAGAAAAATGATTTCCCGCGCAAAGGTGAACATAAGTATTATTTTACGGTCAAACGGGAAGATGGAAGGAAGTTTACTATGTACTCGGTTACATTTGTAAAGTAACGCCGAGCAGAGGATTGATACCCCCGAATACATCTTGTTATTGTTTTAATAGACGTGATCTTGTGCACCTTCTGTTTTTGTTGTAGTTTCCTAAATATAATCATGGCTTGGGAAATATGATAACCCTACAAACCGGTCTATCGAAACGCTGGAAATAACAATCATTCAAGGTGAAGAGTATTGAAGCCGTTTTGATGATCATTATCGCAAGGATAATATCAGTAAAAACAAATATTGTTATCATGACTGATGTGCTCTAGTAATGTAGTGTAAATTGCTTGTATACAATTTCCCTTTTTTGGGTGGTATTTTCTGCAGTTTTGAATCAGTGAAACATAATAATAATCAATTTTATTATGACCTTTTTTAAATATCTGTATGTTTCACGAACATTTTTTTTTCCTGCACAAAATGCCTCAAGTCAAAGTATAAATGGAACAGTCATTACGGTTTTGTTGACATCGTGTGTGCGCCGTGCTTAATAACCGGTCCATTAGGCGTCGTCGTCACGTGACCATCTCGCCTGAACTAATGCTGGGCTTGTTGACATTAACTGCAGTCATGTTGCACGGGGGGAACATTGATTAATGACCTACTTTCCTACTTGTAAAACATTATTTGCAAGTCTTTATTGCCTTCCGATAAGAACATTCAACTGTTCGCCACGGCCCTGACTTAGACCTAAAATCAACTTTTAATCAAATATAAATCTGCACATTCCACGGTTTCCCCCTTTTCGCTCACCCCCTTCCCTTATTCGCTCCATTAATTATGTTATGATTACAGAGTCTTTTGCACGCACGAATGACGACATGATAATATTATCACAAAAGGGTCTATTGTTCGGGGTTATGGATAAGGGGTAGGGTTAGGGGGCACACGCACACACGCACACACGCACACACGCACACACACACACACACACCCCTCTCTGGGCACACCGGTATATCCCCTGGTGCCGCCAAAACTATATAGGGTTAATGATGTCAATGATGCGGCTTGGGAGAAGTAGACTGCAAATATGGCGTAAAAGGTGATGGAGCGCGGTTTCTATGGCAACGTATGGTTGGCAGTTCGACATCATGGACCGGGGTGGATGACTCCTCCTGATCCTTGGCGTGAGTGGCTACGAGGAGTTTCTATCGAGGAACAACGGACCAATATGATACCGTTTATCTGCACCACAGGAGCACATCTGGGCCCCGTTGCAGAAAGAAATACAATCGGTTGTAAGTTACATTTAGTTGTAAGTCAGACATTTCAACCAATCAGATTTGCGCATTTGGTCACATAACCGGACTTACAATTAACTGTAACTTACAATCGATTGTACATGTATCTCTTTCTGCAACGGGGCCCCCATCACACAAACGTCTCGATGACATAATATATATTATACACTAGTAATAAAAACGTCCATATGGCAAATACACAGATCAGAGGGTGCCATGACTATTGCTCCGGCGACAATTGCTCCGGGAGTTTGTCGCCACGTTATTGTTTTAGTGAAATATTAACCCGTTCACTTTGAGATTCTAAGAATTATATCCCCGTTGACCTTGTACTTGACACACAATGTTCCCACAGCTAACGGGTTGACAAGGTTAGGGTGAGATTGTGGATACTGATTATAGGTTTAGGGTTATAGGTTAGTGTAAGTGTTTCGGTTATAAGCAAGTTTGTTGGCTTATTAACAAAAAAAATAGTATCGGAGCAATTGATGTCGGAGCAAATGTCATAGAATCAGATTACATAGGTACCTAACCATCAAACAACGTTCTGCCTGTTGGTGAAAGCCCCTGGTCACGTACGCTTTGTTTCATCGTATTTATCTCTATGTACATCATAATCATGGTTGATCTTCTGTGTTGGTTTGAACCAGTGTATATCGCGCCGAGGCGCCCGTAGATTTAGGGATCAAACTATCTAATAAACTCGGGCTTACATTCCAATGCTAACATGTACATAGGGAAACGAAACACTAACAAAACTGAGGAACAAAAAACAACAGAAATACTTGCATAATGCATAATTTCCACCGTGATTGACCCATAAGATGCCAGGACACGACCATATTAAACCGAATGAATCAAACAACCCCAGCCGGAATAAGTCCTTTTCCCTCAACTCATTCCAGGGAGCTTTACGACTCCATACCGAAACCAAGTAAACATCTACAAGTACAACCCCATTTTCAAGTTTTGAACCTTCCTAAGCCACTTGGCCGAAAATTGGTATATCCGATTACCTCAGTCGTTTTCGTACGTATTAGAGTTCCAACATGTACATAAATGTAAACAACTGATTTCCAGCAGATTTTTGCCTTCGCAAAAATAATGGGCGGCAAACCATTGAAATTCATAGCCATATAACCACATTTAATTACACATACACACACACACACACGCACGCACACACACACATGTATACCATAAAGGAAAGTGTGAGATATTCTTCTATAGTTTTTGGTGGGGATCACTTATATACCTGCATAATATAAACTGAGTATGAATATGGGTCTATATTATGTGTGACTTATACATTGTAACATATGATACAGATCAGGCCACATGCAGGAATATATTTACCATGCTGGCAAGGAGAGTGGCGATAGAAAAGTAACGACGGTGTCGTGTTTCAGGAAGAAGCTAGAAGGGTACCAGCAATTTAAAGTCATATACTTAATGATTTCTAGTAGACAAGGATACATCACGAAACTACTAAACCTTTATGACGAACAACAACCATTTGAACTAGGAAGAAAAGCTGAAACAAACAGCGTTCATATCTTACTTATATCCATATACCATTTGTTTAAACAATAAGTATTCACAATATAAGTTAATACTTATTACAATTAAATATAGTTTTACATTGTACGATAGATTAATATCGGTGCAGACGATCTTTGTTACAGAGCTCCGTTTAAAGATGTTTGACAAAACATTTAAGTATATCACATAGCCTCCCCTACCCTCCCAAGATATCTTATTTATAGGAACATGAAACCGACCTTGTGATCTGATAGGCTATTAAAGTGGGGTATAGAATATTCAAACAATTAAAGTCGCGAATGAAACAATTAAACGACGCTCCAAACTGGAGTGAATGGCAATTAAAAGGATCTAGTAACATTGTTCTAATGTACAAATCTTACTTAATATAGTGGTTCCCTCATACATTGTGGTAGTAGTCGTATTTAATACCATACAAGCATGGAACAGGCTTCGGTTTATGTTAAATTTCCTTTCTTTTATAATATATTTACGATTGAGGTGTTTAGATTGTTTAATTATCCACTGGAAAGTTATCATTTTGTACAAAGTCAGTGCATTGAGTTAGCGAATTTTCACTTTGCATTTCGCTCATTACTTGGCTATAATATAATATAAATTCAAAGTGAAATGTTCACACAGTACTCAGTGGAGATATCAGATCACAATAATACATATTTTATCAACCATTCATCACGTTTTGCACATGTCAACGAAGTTACTAGATCCCTTAAATAAAACCGACGATCGAACAAAAAACGGAGAGAAAAATATTGATAACAAATTATCAAAGGAAATTTGGCTTAGAGTTAGTTTTGCATAAAATCATGTATCTTTGTGTTGATAGTAAACATGTTTTACTGAAGAGTGTTGATGATAATTTGGTTTTAATTAAAATTTTATATAGTGCATACAATTTGGATAACAGTGGGAATAATTTTATCTTTAACATTATCTATATCTCTATGTATTTTCATAATTATGTTTAAATAAAAAGCGTGGCCATTATAGAATCATGGGCAAACACAAAGAAACGAAATATCTTATTTTCATCAAAAAATGAATATTTGACATTGCTTTCAAAGCTGTTTTGATTCAACAGTCGATCTATGCTCACTCATACTACTATATACCTTTAACAAAAAAATATTATGATGTATTATTTGGCAGAAACACTGTTAGTTGTCACATTATCCTTTCTCAAACATATTGAATATAATATTTTAAATGATTGAAAATGAGCAAAGAAAAATATTTCTAGTCAGTTTCTCTTATATGTTTGAATTGAATATAATATTTGGCAGAATCACTCTGTCCCATTATCTTTCTAAATTTTTTGTTTAGAATAAACAAATTGGCAGAAACACTTTATTCCATATTATTTTACACAACAAATTATAACTCACGTCGCTAAACCACTATGGCAAACGCACTCGTCGTACCGAATACAATGTATGTACATTACTCACAGAAGGGGCCGGGCCCCACGGTTTCTCGACACTTGGTATTTAGTTACAATGTCACCAAAGCTGAATAATTACTTACTTGTTTACCGAGTAAACAAGGAACGGCCCAGCTAGAGTAGTCACATGGTCGTAGTCACCTGTGTCGAATGAAAGGCTTAACAATAAAAATACATACAGATTGATAATGGTGGATGATACAAAGGAGGACATATTATTGAATGCGAAGCAGAGCTGGGCTTAGAATATCTTCTGAATGGACGTTTTCAATTGTCATAAAAATGCGACATATGCATATCATATTAGTGTATAATGTAATTAGTCATGTTACATGTTTAATGTTTATGTACAAATTACTTACGCTGACACTATGATGTTGCTTCAAGAGCTACATACCAAATAATTTTCAGTACGGAGGGCTTATTATAGGCGAAATCCAATGAACGCGAATTATAATAGTTTATAGGTAATGTTCCTTTAATATCATAAGATACAAACCATTGCCTTTTAACTGATACCTTAAGTGTTGCATATAACGTATATTTTTGAAAATGTGATTAAAATATCACACAATCCTATAATTGCATTGTATTTTAAGATGTTTCATCGCAGTTATCTCGAATTGGTCGAAATTGCGTGTATCATTTTTTTTCTCATTTAAACCCTTCATAAGGTACGTTATAATTACACAAAGATGCACTTAATTGAAGTTTATTATCGAATAAACAACTTGAACAAATCAACTTTCTGATCCATGTCACGTATATTTAAAAATCAATTGTTTAAACATGAAATAATATAATTTCTCACCATACACATTTCAGAAAGAGACAATATTTATTAAACAAATTATGAAATAAAATCAAGTCGACAACAAATGAAAAAACAACATACAATCAAACAAACTATGAAAAAAAAATGAAAAAAAGAAAAAAAAAAGAAGCTGAACTGAGATGATGAATGGCTATGGGAGTTAACTAGATGTCAAGACAAAACAAATCTGACACTTCAACCGATGTCACATCGTACTTCGTCTGATGTCGTTATCGATGTCATCATCCCATTCATCCGTGGACGCGTAGGCGTCTCCATGACTACCGTATTCGGGTTCCTGCGCTATAAGAGGCGGGAGTGACTGGCACATGGTGACTCAATGGACGGATGTCAAGCCGTACTTCGTCTGGTGTCGTTGTCGATGTCATCATCCCATTCATCCCTGGACGCGTGGGTGTCTCCATGACTACCGTATTCGAATTCATGCGCTATACGCGGCGGATGTGAGTGGCACATGGTGACACAATGGACGGATGTCAAGCCGTACTTCGTCCGGTGTCGTTGTCGATGTCAACATCCCAGTCATCGTAAGACGTGTTGGCGTCGTTTTCTGACTGTCGCATTCAAGTTTCTTCACTAAAAGACGGGAGGGATGGGCCCCATGGTAAGTTCATCAACTTTTATAAATGTATACATAATCGTAGGCTTTCAATTTTCTGATTTCAAACAGTTTACAAGTCTTTGCTTGTATCTTTACATGCCTTTTCAGGCTGCCAACAAATAAAACAATGTTAATTTAAAATTGCATTACATGTTTATATTTGTGTCGACTTTTATATACATTTCTTGAATACAAATAGCAAATTCACTTAGGTGGACAGAATTTGCAATGCTGCAACATAAGAAATGTGATATTCGATATTTTCCTAGACATATTATTTAAAAGTGAACTTTTCAACAATTAAATAATTAATTTTCACTTATGTCATTGTTATTAAAGCATAATATATGACATCTCTAGTGGCTGGATTTGAAAATCCGGATAAGAAGTTTACAAAAAAGAAAACAGAATCTATATTCCTTACCATAAAGTGCTAAAATATGCATGTTTAAACCATCTTGATTATGTAAAAAAAAAAAGATAACATGTAGCCATATTTTTCACCCATTTTCAATATTGCTTTTAACTATACCTAGATATTTACAAGCAGATTAATATTTGTTAAAATCAATATGCAAGTTATAGTAAGTCATTTGGAAAATGGTCTAGTCAAATAAATGTGTTACATCGTGATACTGTTCTAACATAATTTGCACATGTAAATTTACTGAATTTACAGAAATTAACCAACAAATGATATTAAATAAATTAAACAAATTAGATATCAACCAAATAAATAACATATAATAGTATTCTACGAAACACACTGAAGCAACAGGATAGCAGTAAGACAACAAACAACACCATTTTATCATATTATAAAAGTTGATTTTGGCTTTGGTTTATGATCCATACTGAAGAATGCACAAAAGTTCAGCCAGTGCTAATATCGTACATATACATACATGTATATGATCATCAGTGGATACGCATATGATTATTTATCGAAATTTGTAATAGTTCATTAGCCACACCCTGTTAATTCTACCAGGGACGGGCTTTTACCCCCCATTCTACCGGGTCACTCATCACAGAGCGCGCCGCACCTGTGGCCCATGAGCAAACCGTTCACGCCCTCGACAAGCGGCGTGGTACAAACGACTTGGTCTAATACGCCGCTATTCATGCGATTGTTCTCATTTTGTAACATGTGCGTTTTTACTGCAGTGTTTCTCAAAATGGCTATTCAACTCCAATTTATTATTGTTTGTTTTATCTGTTTTGTTGAGATTTATTACAGCTTCATTGCTAAACAATATTTTTTCCATCATTTTGATTTTTAATGGAAAACATACATTATCCTGTAAGTGCTTTGTAGCAGCTACATGTAATGGATGTGAATAAACCATAATACTTGGAAAATGTTATTATGGTTATACCAGATTAATGATGATATCAACAAAACATGAACTATTATAGCAAAACTGGTCCGATAAGTGTCCATATAATATAAGTATCAATACAATTATACTGATCAAGTTGGTAAGCATTATATTGATGATGAATATTGTTGTTATCATTTATGTTCGTTTTCTAAAGATTTTATCATACTAAGTAACTAGTTTATAGCATTAACATACAAGTTACAATATCATTTTACCCATTTCCTCTTACCGGTAACTATTATTTTGATTAAAAATGAGCAAAGAAAATGGGATTCCAACGGGATCCCGTTGGAATCCCATTTTCTTTGCTCATTTTTAATCACATTATATATTTCTGGTCAGTTTCTCTATATGTTTAAATTAACTATTATTTTGTTAGACCATCCATCCGTGCATTCATGAATTTTATCATCAAAATTCTAGTTTAATTGTTTTAGTTATAATATTTAACTTCATTATCACCATGATCATTTTACATATACCCTCTTATAGGACAATGAAATCCAGACAAATTGTTGTATGCACTATAAGACACTAAATATAATGCACAATCGGTCAAGAAATAAGAAAACTATGGCTCTTTGAAAAAGCCATGTATTTCCTCAAGTGACTCAAATTGGCAACGCACTCTGGTAAAGTTGTGGACAACTCCCCATACATTTTGTACACACAATTTCAGTTTTGTTAAATTTTCTCAAAATTTATGTTTACCCTTCGTTCGAGTTCAACATATGTTTTGTAGAATGCTTTTATACATATAACATATCATGAGTTTGGGGAATGGAAAAATGTAACTATGAAGAAAACTGTACAAATGGGAACATTTGTGTACAAAACATATGGGGAGTTGTCCACACACTTATCAGAGTGCGTTGCCAATTTGAGTTCCCCATAGGAATAAATGGACATCTTCCAAGAGCCGTAATTTTCTTGTTTCTTACCCGTTTATGCTCTAACTTTCAGAGATTATACTTCTTAATCTCTTCAAGACTATGAAAGCAACATTTTGCTTGGGTTTCATTGCCCTTTAACTACTTAATTAATAAATTAATTCATAAATGCACTCATTTATCGTCATTTTCTTCATCAACATTATACTTAAATCGTTATTGTAATTATGATTGTCGTGGTAACATGTGGTGTCATAACCAATCATCCGATGAACATGGCGAATGTTGATGAATGGTGATCACGACCATGCTTCCATAAACCGCAAACCTTGAGCATGTTTCTCATAGGAGGCACAGTATAGTGGAACCCATAATTTCAAAAGTGGGAGCGCAATCAACAAACAAACGAACAAACAAACAAACAAACAAACATATATTATTATTGTTATTATTATTATATTATTATTATTATTATCAGTAGTATTACTATTATTAGGCCTATTTGTATTATTATTATCATTATTATAATCATTATTATTATTATTATTAATATTCATCATTGTTACTTATCATTTTAGTTTTTATTTATTTTATTTTTATTTATGTATTTATTTTATTTGTATTTATTTATTTATTTATTATTATTATTTTATTTATGTTCTATTTATTTATTATTATTTTTATATTTTATGGGGGGGGGGGGGGGGTGCCCCCAACACACGCTGACACAACCACTGGTACGTAGGATAACTGGCAATACTGGTCATTTCGAATGGTGAAATACCATTAGACGTAAATTCTTATAATTCATTTATAATGTTTTTTGGGAAGCAAGAATACATTGAAAATGGAATTGAAATGGTATTACAACAAAATGGGCGAAATTATCAACATAATAATGAACATGGAAACGTGTTTGAGTTAAAACGTAACATATAACCTAATATCCCTTCCACATTTTAATTGTTGTTTTTTAAATAAATTCTCATTTTCGTTTATATCTTGGCCAAAACTGTTCGGCTCCACACTAAATTTTCAAAGACATTTTTTAGCAAGCATAGACAATTAAATAATTATAATTCGTCCGTCAAACAGTTCTGTTATTTTTAGTAATGACAACGAAAGCTACCGAGAACAGGTATGAGAGTTCAGGTGGACGTAGGGCATATCAGATTGCTGCTTCCACGACCCCCTCACGTCTCTCATATAATAATGATTTATGGGGTGTAGAGTTTGGAATGAAAATTTCAAGTTCACCAATTTCCTCGGAGTTGAATCGATACTAATCGGATTAACAATTCCTTCGGAGGAGGAAAAATCCCATCAACCTGTAAAATATCACGGTTTTTCAAAAGTTTTGCAAATTAAGCAACAAAAAAAAAGTCTTAGCGCAATCATGTAAAAGAAGAAGAAGTAATAAAGCGTAACCGCAAACTCCCTGTTTTGAGGTTAAACAGAAATATTCATATCTAATTATTGTTAACCTCTCTCCGATCATTAATGAGACAGCTTAAATCAGGCGAGAACTGTGGACAAATGTTTTAGCAATTAGCGCGATGGTGTATAAAGCGAGCAGTAAAAAAAAAAAAAAAAAAAAAAAAAAATGGCAGGAAAAAATTAATTAGGCGATTCTTTTTGAAATATGGGTCATTTCCCCCCGAGATAACCTGTTGGCTCTTTGGTGAGGTGCTCCGTTACCCAATTCTATTCGAGTGTGAAAACTGGAAATTGGGTTGAATTTTTTCGTCAGGAAAGACGACTGATCTGTGAAAATGAGGTGAGTAAATCGTGTATTCCTTTCAACCTTGAATATTGATTCCACGACTGGAATTATGATTTATGCCTATTGTGAGCTTTCAATTATCATGATTGTCTTCGTCCCTCGATCTTTATATTCTTTTGGACCGTTTTATTTATAGCGACAACGTCATTGAGTATATTTTTGCATCTATAGTATTATAATCCAATAATATTTGATTATTTTGTTTGTTTGTTTGTTTGTTTGTTCGTTTGCTTTATTTAAAGACGGAAGTGAAAATTGATTTCAGCCGTCAGCAAGTTCGTTATTATTCAAATATTTACCAAAAAGTAACGTTATTGAAAAAAACAAAAACTAAGTTTATTACAAAGGAAAACAAATATTAAAGAGAAATTAAGTAACTATACAATGGAATAAACAATTTTGATTATTATGCTCGATTTAATTGAATTTATCTAAGATTTAAAAGTTTGATTTAAGTAGTTATTGTTATTATTATGTTATTATGTCTGTTTACGTTGATAAGTGAATGATACATGATAACGGTGAAATTTTCCCTTATCAAATACCATTCAATTCGATAAAAAACAACATATATATATTTTGTGTGATTATCGTGTATATCTGTACATAATTATAATATGTGTCGGTGTTTGTGCTTTCTTTCGTCAACACATTTTAACAGTATATTTGCACGGTATGTTTTAGTGTGTGTGTCGACAGTGGCTGCAAACCCTAGCTAGTAGTATCAGTATTCTGTGTATATACCGCGTGATAGAGTGTGTGTCCACCGCATTGTACGAGGGATGAGCAAGCGAGAAGTGCACTCCGCGGCGACCCAGGCGGTATCAGTTACACGTTTGGCCGTTGCATCTGCTGCACGCGCCACATCGTATGCAAATACAAACAAAAAGGGGGGCTCTTAAAACAAAAAATGTATATATTATGATTGATGCCTCAACTGATAAGGCCCCTTGTACGTGAATAGAAACATGTTATACTGTTTAGCAATTTGCTTGTGTGTCTCTTTTAATAATTGTATCTAGAAATATATTTGTTCCATGTTTTACTAGTTTTGTTATTATAGTTATATTAAACGAATAGTATGAATTATGTTGACAATATTGATATTGTGATAATAAATGACTGTTACCATAATTATATGTATTTCATATATCATTCTTACAACACACAGTAGGTATACCGTGTCGTTATGTCAGTGATAGATAACATTAGTCTATTATAGTCGAACAGTGTAAAATTAGTATAGTCATATAAAATACTTGATACACATTATCATTTGAAAAGACAAATTAAATCAAATTGTTCGACATTGTTATAACATTTACTGAAATAATGTATGTAATATTGTTTCAAAATTTGTATTTGACATTTTTACATAGTTATTTTCTATGACTGTTTTAACGATGAAATCAGTTTGCGCGAGATATTATCTAAAAGGGACTAGAAACAAATTATGATTTCATTATCATTTAACATCAAAACAAACAGTGATTTTCAATGCGATTATGTTATAATTAATTGTTTAAATCGTCATCATTATAATATTAAATGTGTGATATTGCATACTGCGCTATATATGGTGAAGAATATCAAAGACCCAATCATGTACATGTATATAAGCAAAAAGCATCACTAAGTGTATACGTTGGTCATACTAAATGGGCACTATAGTATTCTCTTCGGTCAAACAACTTCTTGGAGAAACCTTGATGACGATATCCGTCGATAGTGAAGTACCATTTAGATTCCGACTGTCCAGAGCCGCCCCCCCCCCCCCCCCCATGCACTCACCTCCCACCACCCTCGTTACAGATATCAAACCGGGACATAATGCAAAGTATCCGAGAGGAGATAACTTTGGCGGCTACTGTGATTCATCGTCCATTATCATCTACACATTACTGATTTGTATGTGGAGTCATTTACGAAGTTCCATTTTATGAGTATGATGTTTTGAATGATACAACGATTTTTGTTGTCCTAAATATATTCATATGTATACTCCATAATTAATATCATAGTCACTGACGATGTTTATTGATTGTTTTAAGATGTTTTGAGTTTGATCATTTAAAAAAAAAAAAAATTGCGCAGAGTAACTGTCATTTAATTTGATGTTTCGTATGAATAATGACATGTTGTATAGTAGTTGTTGTAGATATGACTTGTATCGGATGTTCATGTATTGTTATAAAGCAGTGTCCACCATTTTAGAAATGATATAAAGAATGTACATAATGTTTTATTGACACCTCTTTATGATAGTTATCGTTATTTCTTCCTGGCGTTATGAAAGTATAATGATTTGTTTCTTTATCGACTTGTAAAGACAGTGTCATACAAATCATATATTTACGACGTACTGTGCTATACCTGGGAAAACAAAAAAACATTCACGAGAGCTTGTTGAGAGTTTTGTAGAATATACTGGACGAAGTTGACCCCTGGGATTTAAGGCAGGAGACATTTTTGGAATAACCCGGTCGGTTTTTTAGAAAGGAGTAAAAAGAAGAAAAAAAAAGAGCGCCTTTCCTGCAAGTGAAAGGTGATCGTTTTCCTCTGGTTCTAAAACAAAGCTCCGCTGCACGGAGTTGAAACGTTCCCGCGATATACACTTAAAGAGCTTTGTAGACTCTCTAAAAAATATTTGCACATTTTCACAGTAAACTAGATATTCGTATACTATGTGTGTGAAATTTTGTATGAAACTTGCTCTCATTTTTAACACACGCGCATATCATGAATTAATGCGCTAGATAATTTGATATTACCCATAACATGTCATTACTTCTCGATTAATGAAAATTATGCAGTGAAATTGAAAAAGGATGTATTCATCGCTATTTCTTACTGTTTTCAGGTTTTTAGCTTGCAAACCACTGACACGCCCTTTAACCCTTATAATACAACCATGCAGAGCTGCACATTCTTAATACACAACTCATCATGACTGTTAGGGCTACCCTGCCACTGACACCTTCTGAGTTAACAAATTCCAAAATGGGAACCAGGTGTAAATATATATTAACTCTATGTATAGGTGAAAGGAATATTAGAGGCGAGGCGTATACTAGCGTATATCTTCATTTTTAAGCCAATATTTCGTCCATTTGGACTTCATCGGGGCTGTTCAAGTTTTCATTTGTTGTGTGGTTGCTATGGTACAGAGTCCGCGATGATCTCTATGTATATATTATAATTTCAAGGAGGGATTTGGGTTAAAGTGATCCATTAACTTTGTCAAATTTAACCAAAATTACTTGGATCTTGTCCACTTCCCTAGTATTACCTTGTTGTTCGGCTTATGGTATTAAACAAAAGAATGACATTGGTTTTGATTTTTCCAATGTCTCCCTAGTTATGGCGATATTTAAGATTGAATTACGAAGCGTTCCTTAACGCTTCCGGTCTTATTCATATATTATTCGAATTCAGATACTTTGCGTGAACGTTCGGGAGAATATCTGACATTATTTTTTAACCCTTTTCACTAAGTAAACGGAGTTATTGTTCTACGAAACTTTCACACATAATTCTGAAAGGTCCTACGATATTATACGTTTATGGTTGACGTCTCAAATATAACTTTTGGACAAATCTTTATATGAAGTTAATGGATCACTTTAAAGGGACTTAGTAACATTGTCCAAATCCTAAAAATAAAATTCTAGCGGTTCCCTCATACCCTGTTGTATTCGTATTACCAATAAAATCATGGGACAGATTTCGGTTTGTCAAATTTCTCTTTTGTTACAAAGATATGTACGATCGAAGTATTCAGATAAGAAAAACTCCGGTGGAGTTGTTCTTACTGTGTACAAAGTAAGTGCAGTGAGTTAGTGACTATCACTTTGCATCTTCGCTCATTACTTGGCCATGCAATGTCCATTTGACTTGAAATTTACACACAATACCCTGTGGACATAGGAGATAACAACAATATACATTGCATCGACCATTCATCACTTTTTTTGCACATGTCAACAAAGTTACTAGATCCCTTTAAGGAAAATGGATACCATTTTATATAGCGTCCATTCATGTGACGGTGCTCCTTCCTCCTTTGAGTGTTCCCCCTTTCCGCTTGGAATGATTTAGCTGTTGACATTATAGTCTTCTTCTTGAAGCATGTTATTTCTTTAAGATAATGACACCTTCAGTTGGGGAAAAGTAATTTGAACCTCGTTTGACACGTGAGCGATGTTGTATTATCAATATGCAGAATCACCCGGTTTACTATAGAGTGGTGAAGTGTGATGTCATAAATGATGTCATAAACATTTTTTTTAGAATTTTCAAATTTGGACTTCATTTTTAGAAAGAGCATAACAAATAATGTCCAAATACCGAAAATCAAAGGAATAGGTTACGTATTGGCTGAGATATGCCCATCCGAATGATTTTTTTTTGTTTTTTGTCAATGGGCAATCAGTGTTATAGTGCACTGGTTCATACATTTAGGAACCAGTGCTTTATAACACTGATTGCCCATTGAAGTAAAATTCATTCGGATGGGCATATCTCAGTCTATACGTAACATATTCCTTTGAATTTCGGTATTTGGACATTATTTATTATGCTCTTTCTAAAAATGAAGTCCAAATTTGAAAATTCAAAAAAAGTGTTTTTATGACGTCATGGCTTCTGTACTCTATTTGTAGCATGCATGCAGAAGCACACACAACAGTTACGAACAATCATACTTAACAAATTAACATCTATTTTGTAAATAGATATCTGCTGAGAAAATTCCCACAGTGACTAGTCTCTTCACCAGACCAGTCCCATCTCCACCTGGTTTATTCAATTTCACGTACTTTTCAATGTCCATTCAACTTTCTGACATTCAACGAAAATCACTTAGAGCTTCCGCATTTCTCTTTTGTGAATGTGGTGGATGTGGTGTGGCAACATTGGTAGAGCGCGCGCTTTCCAATCGTGAGATCCCGAGTTCGAACCCAACCCACCGCGTTTGTCCTTCGGCAAGACAATTTATCCACTATTGCTGCTCTCGACCCAGGTGTATAAATGGGTACCCGGAAGGATGGGAACGTGTTTCCTTAGCACTGTGCGCGCCTAATAGGCGACTTGCTGGAATACTCCCCAGGGAGTGGAAAATGTGCACGTAATGTGCAGGATTGATTGCAGTGTGTATCCGTCGACCGGGGTAATAATATTGTAAGCGCTGTGATATAGTTTACTATGAAGAGCGTAGCTAAAATGCCTAATATTATTATTATTATTATTATTTAGTTTGTTGTTTGGTTAATGGTAATAGAAGATTTAAATTGGGTTTTGATTTTCAAATGTCACCCTTGTTATGGATATATTTTATGATTGGATCAAAAAGCGTTCCAGAACTCTTTTCGATTGGATTCAAAATTAATGGGCAGTATATATATAGGGGATAAAATCTGGCACAAATGTTCAACATTTTCTGAAGGTAAACAGAGACGTTTCTATGAAACTATCAACATCATTCATCAACAATATCACAATTATATCAATTATTATGCCATCAGAATGAATAATATTCATATATTACGACTAAAGTCTCATATATCCTTTTAGGAAGACCCTCGTGATGAAATTAATGGATCACTTTAAAAGATAATAAGCAGTTTTTTTTATTAATTACTAACTGTATTTGTCATTTTTGAGTTCATAAAAAACACGCATGGTTGCTCATAGTACTTCAAGCTATAACTTGCCGATCGTGTTCTCATACATATGTTACCATGGTAACCACTGTCTAGTACAATTCTTGTAAACGATGCCTTGTCCTAGGACAAGACGGTGTAGTGTCACGGACATCGACCCATGACCCTAACTTAGAGGCCTACAGACGACAGACGATATATCGGGTAACAGGTAATATAAAGGGTATTCAAATATGTATATATGATATGGGTAACAACATCAACAACAACAGCAATAGCAACCGATAGAGAGTTGCAGTGAATGGGTGTCGTGTGTGCTGTCTGTATTGTATAGGTTGTCTGTATGTGTGTGTGTTTGTGTACATATATACATACTTTTGTTTGTCAGTGTGTGTCTGTTAATATCTTTTTACGTTTATTTGTGTTATGTATACACGCATGTACTTTTGTTAGTGTGCGTATGTGCATATGTGTGCCTGTGTACGTGTGTATGTGAATATGAGAGTCTGTGTGTGTGTGTGTGTGTGTGTGTGTGTGTGTGTGTGTGTGTGTGTGTGTGTGTGTGTGTGTGTGTGTGTGTGTGCGTCTGTTTGTCCGTTTCCGCATGTATGTGTATGTATGTGTATGCTTGTGAATGCGGGGGAGTTGTGTTGGGGTGGGGGTAGCCTCAACGAAGCGTAGTTTCCGTTCAAGCGGCTCCATCGAAGGCAGAAATATATGGACATGACTTCCCGTAACGTGTGACGTCACAGACAATCAGAAGAACTTCACACAACAAAACAAAAAAGACGCAAAATAAGTGAAATTTTGCCGCCTCTCTCTCTCTCTCTTCTATCCTTGCCATCCTCCTCTTATCCCAGTTAATCCCACTCTCACAAAGATTTCGGTTTTGACTTCATGAGGAGCAGACGGTGATTTCAATTTAGAGGTGACCGGCTCGGAGGATGCGAGCGTAAGCGCGGGAAATCAGAAGTTTTGGCTAGATGTCAATGTGGATTGGGCTCAACAGCAAAGCAGCCGACCAAAAATAGGGATATAGGTGGCGGGGGGAAAGTGGAGGAGGTCCCGAGCAATAATAATCATTACCTCTCGCGCCCCCCTTTTCTCCTTTCGATCGGGTCTCTGCGGTTAATTATCAATATTCGCAATCAGCACAGAGGTAACACGGTGTGGAAACATTAACACGCTAGGTTAAATTGAGCGAGTCCAATATGCCTTTGAGGTTGATGTCGATTGTGTAAAAATCGACGCCTACTTTCAGAACCAATTTATTCATACATATCGCATTCATCATATCGCAGAGGTAATTTATTTATAAACGTATTAGATAAAACAATAGCTATAATATGACGATGGCACGGATAATCATGTCTGCACATGAACCGTTCGATATAGCCTAGGAGACAGACAATGTATTTCTTAGCTGACTGATTTATAATAAAGAAGTAAAAAACAATAACTTGACAGGAATGTAAAAGCACGCTTTAAACTTGTTTATTAAATGGTTGATTCATATACTTATATGAACAAAATATTTGAAAATACATCACATAATGTTATCATTATCAAGCCAAGTAATAACAAAGAATGAAGTGACTCTTCCAACAGTGGCGGCGATCTTAAAGGGATAGTTGAGTTCTGGTAAAGATAGTACAGTTTTTGTCAAACTGAAATCAAAACCTGCACCATTACATTACAAACTAATAGTTATAACTCCACCATGCTGAAAAGAACTAGTAAAATTACAAATAACTAAGTAAAAGCCTCTTTTTTTTCTTCAAAAGATATTTATTTTCTCCATTGCTTTTTACAAGCAATAACAAAATCAGTACATAAAATAATCTGCATGTTAACATAATTATATATAATATGATTTTACATTCACATCTAAATAATACAAATGAACGTTTACTATTTATATCAAATAAAGCATGAAACATGCATGCATGAAGAAAGCATAAAAAGGGGGAAAATAGGAGATTTTTGTTTTCTCCCCCCCCCCCTAAAAACCCCCAGAAACAACACCTATACAAGCACTTACATACACACATACACACGCGTGCACAGACACCCACACACACATCCACAGAAAACATGCCTACACCTTGTGAGAATCTCGACCAATTATCAGCCATGTTTATTTCATTGCTTCTATTCGCCTTCCCTATTTTGTTCTGCACGAAGCTATTCTAAATTGTCCCACTTTCTAAAATGATATGTTAGAGTACCTCGGTCTCCAGCTAATTTCTTCTCCTCTCTATTTTCTAATAATCTTTTCTTAATCTCCAAAGGAGTTGGTGGTTTATTTTTTTAATTTTTACTGTCTATAAATATCATATATTTTATCAAAATTATGATATGATTTAATAACTGTTCCTTCCCTATGTTTAACTTAATTATCCCTACATGGATACCTTTCCAATTTATATTTCTAATCTCTACTAAATTAAATAGATTCCCACACTCTTCCCAAATTGGTTTTACTCTCTCACAAAGAAAAAATAGATGCTCGTAAGTTTCTTCATATTTACCAAAAAAAGAACATAAATTACTGTTAACCATTTTAAATGTATATAAATGTAATTTAGTATATATAATATTATAAAGCATTTTAAATTGAAATTCTCGAAGCTTACTATTTAAAGTGCATTTTCTAAGTCTTACGAATATTGATTGTATATATTTCCCATTAATATTATAAATCTGCTCTAAATTTCGTTCTGCATATGATTTTTCTACTCTCTTATTTAATAAAAATGCATATATAATTTTTGAAGTAATTTGATCTAACAAATATACCCTTTCAAAAATTAAAAAGTCCATATCTAATTCCCTATCTATATTTGAGTGAGTATTTTTATTCAAAAATTGTTTCCATGAAGGGGGAATGCCAATAATTGTTGTAATTCCTAAAGTATTTAAACCTGTTATCATTCAAAAAGAGCCGTTAAAACTCAAGAGGGCGCTCTCTAAACACTCATCGGTTTCAACCATTTGAAATAAAATTTTGTGAATGTGATGTTATGTTGAAATAATGATTAGATAGAGAATATCAACAGCTATTTAAAAAACACTTTTGTAAACTTTTGAAAAGAGGAAGCATTTAAAAAAAATTTTAACGGCTGGTTAAAAATTGTCTAATAATTGTGGGGCCCCACAATTATTACGAATGGTTATGTTTATGGATATTTCAGCCATTTCTGAACCGATTTTGATCAAATAAAGTTCATTCTGCCATTAAAATTGTATGCTCTTTCGAATTTGACACTCAGTTTTTCATTATCTCACGAAAACAATATTTTGAGTAGCGCCCTCTATACCAAAACTCAACTATCCCTTTAATAACCGTATTATTCTGACATAGAAAATAACATAATTTAGCTGTTCTTTTGTATCGCAATCGATAAATGATAATCGAGCAACGATAACCGTTTCTAAGACTTGCACGAAGACTATCAACAATATGCATGCATTGGCGTAAATTGCATTGCATTCATATTCAATATGAATGAAGAACGCCAATAAACACAAAACAACAAAAACAACAACAACAGCATTGGAGATTCCTGTCACATGTCTAAGACTACATTTATATCTGTAACGGACGTATTTATGTCAGTTTAACTGTTCAAGTTACAATCTTCACATAGTATTTTCATACATTCTTCTATGACAATAAATATTTAATTGTAAGAAAGCTATACCATAATTTCCATTGCTAATCACGATTAATTCACAAATCAAAGTGTGCAACTGCAAACGATATTTGCTTTATCAACTCACGATATATATACCGTCTTACCGAGGGTCTCACTCAATCTGCGTATAATGCATATTTCGTCATATTTATACCTCATGCATTATTGGTCCCTCGTATTATATGATCTATTTAGAATTTAATCTCATTTATACCATGGAATAGAAAATGGTATACACGTTCCTACAACAAATATTTAACATTATATCGTATTACTAATCAAATTCAGAATAAAAAAAAAACAGAACAACACAAAAATGTTGCAATTATTGATTACGGTATAGACAAGGTTTGACAAATACTCTTTTAATTTAAAGAATATGACATATAGTCGAGTTACTATGATTGTGTTATATCATCTTCATAATTATACGTATACAAGCAATGTGAGAACCATAATTATTATATATTCCATTCACACTCTTAAGCGACCTTTCTTGCTCTGGAAAAATAAATCAACGACATCAATATGATGATCATTTACCCGAAGAGCCTTATTAGGGGCCCCCAAGAAATTGTCATGAAATACAAAGGTTTCTCATTATGTCATTCAATGTACATTTTCATAATCGAAGATAAGTAATTGAGATTTAAACAAATAATTATACAAACTAAGAAAGGTCGCCAATGTGACACGATCCACTATGTTAACCCATCGTTTCCTATATGAATATAAAAAATGAACAAATAAGCAACGTTGCCAGACATACAATAATCGGGTGAAGTGAATCAACCGTTAAAGGGGTAGTACAGTTTTGGTAAGGCTAAACTTTAGTAACCAAAACCTGCACAGTAACATAACAAACTAATATTTATAACCCCACTATGCTCGAAAGGTATACAAAAATACAAACGACTAAGTAAAAAGCCTGTTATCATTCAAAAAGCGCCATTAAAACACAAGAGGGTGCTCTCTAATAAGGCATTGGTTTCATCCATTTTTCATACAAAATTATGCATGTGATGTTTTGTTGAAATAATGATTAAATAGAGAGATCATCAACAACTATTTAAAAACCGCTTTTGAACATTTTTGAAAAAGTGTAAGCATTTTTTTTAATTTTTTCAAAAAATCATCGTATTTATTTGGGGCCCAAATAAATACGATCGGATATATTTATTGATATTTCAGCCATTTCTGAACCGATTTTGACCAAATCAATTGTATTCTGGCATTAAAATTGCAAGTTCTTTCAAATTCGACACTCAGTTTTTCATTACCTCACGAACAAATTGTGTTGTGCAGCGCCCTCTCTACCAAAACTGAACTACCCCTTTAATTCTTTCTTTGAATACACATGGACTAGTGAAATATTCGGGCATGCCTGACAGGTGAGAATTTTAGTTCTCCCATTTCATTTATTTCCCCCCGCTAATGATATATTTTTTGTATACCAAAAATAAAATAACTAGTGTACTTTAAATGTCAAATGGGAGGTAGGTTTGTTATTGGTAAAAATATTGGTATAAATTATTGGTATACATATCTTTATTTGTTATCTAATTAAAGAAGTTGAGTCTTGTTTTATACCATTTACGAACAATTGCTTAAAAAACAACTGAAAATACTAATCATAATCTATTTACTCGTCAAAGGAAATTACAACGAATTGCCCTTTTGTTCTATCTGACACTAAATATTCCTTTAATAAAAGGCTTTTTGGCGCGATGTATGATACCCACAACATTAATTATTGCATTTATTGAGGGACGATCGTAATTCGACCGATACTTTTGGATTAACTAACCCCAACAATAACGAGCCGAGTGACTATAAACTTAAAGAGGAATTCGAACATTACAGCAATTTGAGAAATATCGATTACTTATTAAGTTATAAAAAGTATCAACTTTCAGGAAGTAATTGATAATAATTAAGCTGATACATTTGATATAGACGCTACAATGTCATTTTGATTATCGCTATCACTCATTTATTCATTGTATTACAATATTTAGCATAGCGAACCCGTATTTGGTTACATACGCAAGTTTCATATTTGACTAAAACATGAATACAATTTTAACGGATTGTTTTGTAGTATGCTCGCGCGATCGAAACAGTCTTTAAGTAGAAATAACGATATCAAGGAAAGAAAATTAAAACACCCGTCAGCGATATATAACTCATTAATAATTTAGAAAATGTACATGATCATGAAGTTCTATTTGAAACAGCATTATAAAATATTGGAGAAGATATTACCACATTATGTACATATATGTCCGTATTTCTATAATTATGTTTGATACAAATCTACACAAGCCAAGTAGGCGGTGTGCACCATTATTTCTCTCATCAATTGGGTTAAAAAACAATGATTGTTTTTAAAGATAGTTTGAATATTCCGTTGAAATACTTTGCGGTGATACTATCTATTTCAAGATTCATTGTGCGATATGAGTAATTAGCGATTAATGAAAAATAATCCCCGACCTTAAGATTCCCGATTAATTTATAACAAGAGTTCAACAAAATGTAATACAAATGAAGACAATTCTAGAAGGACGGAAAAGTGCACTTCTTGGTGAAACCTCAGCGTTACATGGCACGCGTCCACTAATCTTGTGATAACAAGTCACAACAATAAGGAGAAAGAAACTTGGAACACCAAATCTAATCGTTACGAAAATGAGTATTTCCTGTTAAGACCTATTAGGGGGATCATGTTCAGATAAAGGCACTGCCCTGTGTCATCCGATGAGGACAAAGAAACGCGATAGCGCCACGCCTAAAATGTATAATTATTCAAACTTGTATTGAAAGTTGCATTACGTAATTTAAAGATCTTCTTGATCATTCTTCGAGAGCATAGATATCTTTAAACGGAACGTATCAATGCATATTGATATCTTCTGATAGTTGAAAAGTGAACACTTTTTGGGAGGAATGTGATGCAATTATTTGCAGACAGGCAAACATTATTATTAAAATGCATGCATTGTCGAAAATTTATTTCCGATTTATTATTTAAATGTATTTACAAAACATTTTGATTCGTGGGAAACGTATACTTAATTCAATATGGAAATAATAACATAATAATGTGAACTAAGTAAAGCGAATCGTCGACAAATGATACATAGTCTCTAGCTCTGTAATCTGCGATTTGCTTCTGTACATGTAATGACGAAATTCCACGCAATATTCATCCGATGATCCCTCGAATATCGTAGCAACAGGTTTCGAAGAAAGTTTGGTTATTAAGATATTAACTCGAGAGGGAGGAGGAGCAGTTACGTCACTCGTCAAGTGTTCCCCTTTCTTGCCAAAAAACGACCCCGGATGAACGGATAGGGCCAACACTGGATTGTATTGATGAAAGGTAACGTGATGGGCGATCCCAGATAGCACAGATTCACAGGGTTTTCCGAAGCCAGTCGGTGTGACGAAATATGAAATAGTGCAGCTGCAAAAAAAAAAGGTTTTCATTCTGACATGAATCAGGAAATATCAGTTCTTTGTTAATCAGTATCATGTACGTGTAGCAATATGAATCCGTCGTCTTCAGAACATGGACAGTATAGTTATTGTCTTAATGGAAAAAGAAACCCGTTATTATATTGAAAAAGGACTCACATCAAACTCTTAACACATGAGCCCCTTACAATCATTACGACCCCCCTCTCTGCTATTGCCGCGGGTACCTCGTAATTTCATGATTTAAACTATACATAGTTTTAAAAAATATGATTAAAATCCTGCACTTTAATGTAATTTTAAGCCTCTAAAGAAGTTGTTTTTAGGCCCCAAACTGACTTACTACACAGGCGATGTATAGATGAGCAATTTTCAACCCCTTTTCTTCAATAGAATCTCAATAGAAACTCAATAATCAAAATCCTCCAATTCAGAAATGATAAGTTCTAAGTAACACGCACACACGCACACACCAACAAAATCATTCGATGAAGGCTATTGTTGTCATAGTAACGAACCTGCTATATATGCGGCCTAGAGTGAGGATTATTCGTGACACATATTTGGGCCCAGTGATACAGTACTCGTCCTATCGTCCTTGCCCGGTGTCGGGCGAAAATTGTGACCTGCGAACATTGTGCTCATTCCACAGAATAACGATAATCACATGAAGTTATTTGTATTCCCGAAGTGCCAACCCCCCACCCCCCATCAAACACACACACACACTCACACACACACACACACACACACACACAAAACACAAAACACAAAACAAAACAAAACAAACAAACAAAAAGACGAGAAGTAATAATCATTTTCTGTAAGTTCGGTTAAAACTTTAGACCTTTATAACAACTATTTGTTAAGATATTGAGTCCTTTTTTTTTTCTTTTTTTTCTGCAGTTAATTTAAATCTTGGAGAACATTTTCTGAGAAAAAACAGCACTCTATATACACGTGTTACTATTAATGAACAATTAGTAAAGAAAAATGGGGCTTCCCCGGGATTCGAACCCCAGACCTCCGGATCTCTAGACCTGTGCTCTCACGGACTGAGCTAGAAAGCCAGCTCAGTCCGTGAGAGCACGGGTCTAGCAAGGACCTGTGACCGTTTGTTCGTCCTGAAACCCCTTAGTTTTATAATGATCGTGTTGTTTATTATTGTATGATACAAAGCTTGAACCATGGACCCTACCATGCTTGAACAAAGCCATGATACGAGTACGTCGAGTTAAACTACATCTCTAATCGTCGTAATAGTATTACCATGGGGACAGCATCGCATGTTTCCCCCACAGGTACATGGTCACATTTAAAATAGCATTGTCCAATTCCTCAAAACTTACTTCGAACTCTAGTGGTTCTATATCATACCTAATTGTCATATTCATATCAACAATAAAAGCACGGGACAGGTGTCGGTTTTTCAAATTCCCATTTCGTTCAGATGTTTTGTTCAGATGTTAAACTTGTCTACGGGATAATTTAAGCCGTGTAAAAGGAAGTGCAATGAGTTAGTGAATATCACTTTGCATATTTGCTCATTTCTTGGCCCCAAAAAATCCAATTAACATGACATTTTCACGGACATATCAGATCACACCAATACACATTTTATTTATCACTTATCACTTTTTGCACTTGTCAACAAAATTACTAGATCCTTTTAATCCTGGATTTAAATAGTGTCACATGACGTTATTTTAATTAAATCGACAGACTTAGTACAAACATTATGACTTTACCATTATGTTAAAGGGATCTAGTAACTTTGTTGAGATGTGCAAAAACTGATGAATGGTTGATGCAATGTATACTGTTGTTATCTCATATGTCCTCAGGGTATTGTGTGAAAATTTCAGGTCAAATGGACAATGTATGGCCAAGTAATGAGCGAAAATGCAAAGTGATATTGGGTGATATTCACCAACTCACTGCATTCACTTTGTACAGGGATGAAAATCTCGCCCGGAGATTTTCTTATCTAAATACTTCAATCATACATATCTTTGTAATGAAAGGGAAATTTGAAAAACCGAAAGCTGTCCCATGATTTTATTGTTAATACGAATACAACAAAGTATAAAATAACCGCTAGAATTACAATTTTATTTTGAGGATTTGGACAATGTTACTAAGTCCCTTTAAATTAAAGTCATAACATATGACCAAATTGAACTCTCTGCCGAAGATCTGGGCCATGGATTGAGTGCAAGTTATTTGTTTAATGTGTTCCCGAAGATTATTGAAAAGAACGTATGATAACATACATGTACGTGTGGGCATAATGTAATTAAGACTTTCTTTAAAAAAAGACATACTGTGTAAACATTATACATATGTTTTTTTCCGGAGCACGATATAATTTGCAGTTACATTATTCATATTAATGAACGGTGTAAACGGAAATCAATAATGTGATCTCTTTATTGACTTCATCGCACGTGCTGGCCCGTTTTATATATGTTCCAGATGCGTGCGCAATAATAGTCCGGCCAATATGGCCGCGGGAGCGCACTGTTGGTCTACAAGTTCAAACATCGTCCCGTTTATTACGTGCTTTTCCAACAACTTTGTTGACATTTTAAATTCTGCCGAACAAACAGGGAGTTTATATTTTAAACTCGAGACAGAAAGAAGAAAAAGGTGGTGTGAATCAACACACTAGAAGAAGCAATCGAGGCACTTTAAAGGACCTTAATTTTCGCGGCACATTTTTCGTGCCTTACGAGGACCCGTTGTATATGTACTTAGCAACAAAAAAAAAAGAAAGGAGGACGTGAAATATTATAGAATCAATATCGATGAAATATTGGGAGCTATTTCTTTGTTTGCCACCCCGCTGTCATTGGTCTAGTTTGTCTCGAGTGACCAATGTCCAGTGTTTTATGATACCTTATACTTATGGTCATTCTTCTCTGGCCAGGCTTGCTGCGTAGGCTCGTCAACTGCTCATTAGACACGCCATGAAGCGCCACAGGATCCGTACAGTTTAAGGCATTAGGTTCAGACCTGACTTATATACCTTACTGGTCAGTTCTGGTGCGACTTTGCCCCGGTTTAAAAGTACTTTGTTGCTTTGGCAGACCTAAAATATAATAGTGTAGAGCGCTTAGAGGTGATATTGTGTCGTATTAGGCGCTATGTAAATTGAGCATATTATTATATTATTAAAATCCAACGTTGTATACAAAATAGCTGTAATATTACATTTAAATGGAATCTCCAAGAATATCAGAATCATAACTATATAGTCGTAGAGAAGTAACAGCGAGAATTACATGCCAATATTTAAGTTCCTGTATATCGGAGACGCGAACTTATATGGCTGTATAATAGTCTACAAGCCGAAGACCATTTACTCTACTTTATTTTTGTACTTGATGTTCACACGTCACCTCATTTCCTTTCGGTCAAACACGATCACAGTGACTCAAACATATTGATAATTATTGTATCAGGACAACTTTTCTGCCAGCTTCAGCATGTTAAAGGGATCTAGTAACTTTGTTGACAAGTGCAAAAAGTGATGAGTGATTAATAAAATGTGTATTGGTGTGATCTGATATGTCCACAGAGTAATGTGTGAACATTTCACATTAATTGGATGTTGTTTGGCTGAGATATGAGCAAAAAAGCAAAGGGATATTCACTATTATAACTCATCGCACTAACTTTGTACACGGATGAAATTATCCCGTAGACAATTTCATACGGACACACTTCAATCGTAAATATCTTTTGAACGAAATGGAAATTATAAAAACCTAAACCTGTCCCGGGCTCCTATTGTTAATATGAATATGATAAGGTATGAGAGAACCACTAGAGTTCCAAGTAAGTTTTGAGGATTTGGACAATGTTACTAAGTCCCTTTAAAGAGAGGATTATTATTATTAATCTATGCCACATATAGTTGAGAGAAAAGGATAATGAGTCGACAGTTGGAAAACCAAGCAGCTGGTCTTTCATCATGTGAATCCTTTATCACCGTGAATTGTTTTTAAATTGTTGATGTCTGCAAAAGAATCACATTACCTTTAAGAAGAGTAACCTCCCTACAACACTGATTTATACAGATGTTCACTGTGAATCCCGAACACACACACGGCACGGTATATCATTATAACAACCATGCAGAAAAAGAAGTGATTATTATGTGTCATCTATATTTTATCATGTTATTCATGTTTATCCTGTATAAATCCTTTGATTACATTAACATTATGTACAGAAGTTATACATTTCAAGGGCAAATATGTACACACATAATGTCTCTTTCAACTTTTTTGCTTTGAAACACTTTACCAGTGTCAAGTTTGTCCCCAATTGATATGATTGAACAAGATCCCCTTAATGGTGGTCAAACTTGTGGTAAAAATGCGAACACGGCAACACCGCGCTATGAAGCACTGAACGGACTTCGCTAATTGATAAGTTACGCTTACTTTGGCGTCATCGGTTCGTGCAGTGAACATGGTGCAACGCGGGGACCAAGTGCATCCTGACACCCTCCTCACTGCCTCCACACCTTACTCGGTTCTTGGAAGATCCTCCAGACATAGTGAACTCTATCTCAGCCTGAACCAACCGATTCGCTCGTCTATATTCGACGGACGTCTAATGCGATGTCATAATTCGTACCGCAAGTGCATCTTGACACCCATCTCACTGCGTCAACACCTTACTCGGTTCTTGGAAAGTCCTTTTGGCATAGTGGACTAAATCTAAGTGTTAACCAACCGACTTCGCTCGGCTATGTTTGACGGGCCTCTCACACATTATATCACAATCAGTACCACAAATAATTCGGGGTAACAAAATATAGGTCGCACTAAAACAACGTCCACTCCTAAGACATTTTCCTCTGCCTCCCGAGTCAGATGTGAACACGGTGCCTTCGGCAGCGGTTGAGAGGGGATTTTGACGGAGCCGGAGGGGGTTTCTCGCCTCCGGGCCCGATGACAGGTCGGGTAAACGTGTCCAAACTCCCTCGCCGAGGTGCGGGTGACGAGTGGTTGGCTGGTCTGGCTGCATGGTCAAATATTACTTATAGTTCTTTCTCACAAGGCATTGGGTGCATGGGGAGCAACGAAGATGTGGGATCAAGATGGATATCACCACTCTTTTTACACTTTGTAGGAAGAAGTATTGAGAGCAATGGGAGATTGCAGGTGTATACGTGTGGATGTCCATTTAAGTATATAATGTACAAATATAATCCAAATGTTCAGTCGGTTTCTTCATCACAACACAAACATAGTTGTATTATTCAACATTGTCGTCATCATAATCGTCAACTTCACTGCCGGCGAATTTGGGCAGTGCAATAATGTACACTCGTTTTGTATAATTATTGTTGAAAGTTTGGGTCACAATGTGAGCATTATACATTATTTTATAGTGGAAGATAATTATATAGATTGAAATCTGCCGAGGTGACCAGTTGTAAAGAGTATTAAAAATTGATTGTATCCTTGATGTAAATTAAAATAATTCCAGATGACGAAAGCGATGAAATGAGGTGATGGGCGGGTTACATGCAATTTGCTATACATTGGTAAGCACTTGTTCGACTCTATAATGATCGAATTCTCACTGCCTCTCTTGCTTTCTGGACAAAATACAATCATTGTCAGAAGTTGTTTGTTATCTAATTGAACATACGTCATGGTGCCATTGTCCATTTATTATGTCTCGCTGTTCACATGGTACACAATCATTCAGAAAAAATATTCCCACTGATTCGATTCTTATTGTCAACAGTACACCAGCCTCCGTCCAGTCAAGGGTTTATCACGCATTATATTTCACCGAATTTATCCCTTAAAGGGACTTTAAGGTTGTCCAAATCCTCAAAACTTACTTGGAACTCTAGTGGTTCTCTCATACTTTGTCATATTCATATCAACAATAACAGCGCGGGACATGTTTCGGTTTTTAAAATTTCCATTTCGTTCAGAAGATATTTACGATTGAAGTGGTCAGATGTTAAACTGTCTACGGGATAATTTAAGCCGTGTACAAAGAGAGTGCAATAAAAACAAATATATAAACAAATAAAACAAATCTTTACATACTCTTATTGTGTTCTCTCATTTGCATTAATCAGATATTTATATATATATGTTTGCATTAAGCATATAGATATGCATGTTTAACATCGTCTTCGAATATCTTTTTGCCATGTTCGGAACGCTATATGAGAAGATGAATAAAACAAAATATCCTACAGTAACGTTGATTAATGTATGTATTTATTCCCGCATTTTCATCATCGCTTACCCACCGATGTTCGCTGTTCGAACTTGACCTTACTCCGTCAGCATGGGGCTGAAAATATCTCGGCCGCGACCAATCCATTCGCTGACTCCGTTCTTTAGATTATTAACGTGTGTCGGTTAGGAACGAGGAGTGCAAAGGTAGCGGCGAGAAACATCGGAAACTCCTCTCACATGCGCATGCACCCATGCAGTCAGCGAGAGCCACTGGTTAATGTGGCATAATTTTGTCGAGCTCAATTTCAAAGCAGAAGATACGGACTATATCGCAGAGACACGTAGTGCCATGCAAGTACTTTGTTAAATTGTGTGTCAATATTGGGTCTGATTTTGCCCACAGATATTTATGCTGCCCGTTTTTACGCTTAGCTCCGCGAGCTAAAAGTAAAACTTAAAAAAAAAATTGTCAGAACAAGCCAAGACGAAAACAAAAAAATACATTTTGCGCGCCCAGGGCAAGCTTATAATATCCGCATTGCAGAGAAATCTTGCCTAGCAACCTGTCTTGAGAGTGGTGGGGGTAAGGTGGCGCACGGAGAAGAGTTGCATGCTCTTATCTGGTACAGGGGGCTTTCTATCTCCTTCTCCCTCCTCTTCTTACTTGGCCGTTCCTTCTTCAAACATCTCTTACCCCCTCCGGGAATCCTCTCATCGTCTGCCGAGCGAGGGGAGGCCTTTCCCGGTCACAGATAAACCGCTCTCATCCAACACCCCCATTCTCTTCAATTTCATTTCGTCTAATCATTGCCCCACGCAGCATTCCTGCTTGCCCCCAGTGGTCTGGCGGGGCAAGTCCTGGGGGACCAGTGGGCTGAGGGTTCAACCGTGCTCCCCGAGTGCTCTCGCTTGATCACCTTTATCAACGCATATCTCGCCGGTTTCGTCATCGATTAGCTTCCTCCGAATTACACATAAGGAATTGTATGGCCCATGGGGAAGTTGTTATTAAAATTTGAGCGAAAACATTTTGGGGTGGGTTGAAGCCGTTGTTAATGTCTGGTACACATCGTAAGACGGTAAGCGTTGTCCGATCACTGCATCAACATCCCCTATCTCAAGGGCACAATTCCACGGGTCGATTGGCTACATGTTGAGGGTATATTGTTATTTCGATATTGGATGTGACTCAAGGTTTTAATATATATCAGTGCCCCCTTCTTCTTTGTCTAGTAAATGGGAGTGGATCCCCGAATCGAGAACTAGAACGTGCGCGTTTTGCTTCAAGATGATGATGAGCAGTCGGAGGAGAATGGAAGAAGCACACAATCATTCAGACATTGATTGTGACGAAGCTTTGTATGGAATGATTCATGGAAATGCGCCCTGCTCGATACCATTATATACCATTCGGAATGGCTGTGAAAAGAGGGTAACATGATAGCTCTGTATTTTATATCCGACCATTTTTTGGAACCTTGGTCACGGCTGTGTGCATGCCGCCATTGAAAAAAAGGTTCAAACATCTCCCGGGATATGAGGAGGTGTTTGAGTTATTGTGATTTTCGCTTCTTGATGTTGATAGTCTCGGCCAAAAAAATAAATAAATGGTTTGCGTTGAGACTGAGGGCGAGCACATCAGAAATTATCCAGGGGGTGTAGAAAAGAGTAATGGTAGAATAAAACCAATAGCAATTGTAGTTATAGCGCTCAAAGAAAGCATGCACCATGCACACACTGCATGCCATGAGCGCCGCGCCGGGACAAGTTGGATATCAGCGAAGCACGAATGTAGTAGTAGAAGAAGTAACAATTCCAGAATCCATTGACGTACCCCAAAGGGTTTGGTGGAATACTTACATGTAATCCCCTCCTAATGATTCCTTTCAAATGCTAATGAATTAGACAAAAGAGCTGATATCGGGCAAAATGTATTTAATTATCACATTTGTTGGAAGTATATTTTGTGTTCTTCTAGACTCGGTCTTAAAGTGCGGACAACAGAAGTACAGTGTTATTAAGTGTGTGTGTGTGGGGGGGGGGGGGGGGGGGGGGGTGAAGATACAGCCAAGTGGATCCGTATGTCACTTACAAATAGGTTTCCTCGAGATCAGACGATCTTTGATAATGATTTATCCCTCCGAATTCATGTTAGTTTGTTATCAGTGAAATGTATACAATTATATTGTCCGTATATACCCGTGATATACTCGAGGTCAGAACAAGTTCCGATTTTCGAATTAATGCCATTACAGAAAGAGTTGCCATCAATAATTGTAAAGTTGCAAATAATTGCAAGTAAGAAAATAATCACATTTAAATATGTATTAATATGATTGATACATGACTAATTGTATTACATATAATTTTGTTGTTTAATGATGTTATGATTGAAATTAATAAAAATGAACTTGAACTTGAACGTTTGAACGAATCGGATTTGCGAATTTAGTCACATGATCTGACTTGCACTTCATTGCAACTTCGCACTCGATTGCAACTTTTTCTTCAATGGGGCCCATGATATAGACCTGAATGTCATTTCATATGTTTTTGTTTAGATGCGTGCTTGTTTGCGAAAACGGAGGTTTGTATAATGGTCGCTTGATCTACACCTATTTGGTCTATACGGTCCACTAAACAATGCCTGAAACTTTAAAGGGATCTAGTACCTTTGTTGACATGTGCAAAAAAAGATGAGTGGTTGATACAATGTATATTGTTGTTATATGATATGTCCACTGGGTGTCGTGTGAAAATTTCAAGTTAAATGGACGTTATATGGCCGAGTAATGAGCAAAAATGTAAAGTGATACTCACTATTCTTGCACTCACTTTGTACACGGTTTAGGCGATCCAGTGGATAATTTAACACCTGAACACTTCAATCGTAAATATCTTTTTAAAGAAAGGGAAATTTGAAACACCGAAACCTGTCTCATGCTTTTATTGTAAATACGAATACAACAAGGTATGAGGGAACCGCTAGAATTCCAATTGGATTTTGAGGATTTGGACAATGTTACTAAGTCCCTTTAATTTCCTTTACTGTAAACTTGACCCCGACCCTAGACCTAATCATAATCTCAATCCCTAAGTCCTAACCCTAATCCTTACCTACAATCATAATCAAAAGCCCCCGAATTCTGCATGATTTCGCCAATGTTTGTTAATCTACGACATGGAAGTCACCACCAAGGTGGTGACGACACAGTATATCAAGCTTCCACGTATAGTATGGTAGTATACCCATTTCCCTGGTATACCAACAATATGATATATTATTATATTCTATACCCGCTAAGAATATGGGATCCAGCCTGTGACTGGTCTATATAAGCGAAACATAATCAGGCCAAACCAGCGTGATACTCGAATCAAGGTCAGGCAAGCATGTATCTCTATGGTTCTTCACTAGTCACCTTCTTCACTATAGTCGACATCCCGTCGTAGAGCATGTATCGATTAGCCTTGTTGCAAGTCTTTCGTAGCACATTATAGGACCACCCAGCGAATATTCCCATCTCTCCAGTCTCCATTGAGCCTTCAAATAACACACAAGTACAGAAACACATAACATAACAAAATAATGATGAACTGCAATCAGACAATATGCATGACATAAACGGGGGACAAGCAATTAAATACTGTATTTGGAAATAATCACAAAGATTGATAAAATTAATAATTAAAGGGGTAGTTTAGTTTTGGTAGAGAGGGCGCTGCACATTGCAATTTTTTTGTGAGGTAATGAAAAACTGAGTGTCGAATTTGAGAGAACATGCAATTTTAATGGCAGAATAAACTTTATTTGGTCAAAATCGACCCAGAAACGGCTGAAATATCAATAAATATATCTGATCTTATAATTATTTGGGGCCCAAATAATTAGATGATTTTTTGAAAAAATAAAAAAAATGCTTGCACTTTTTCAAAAATTTTCAAAGGCGTTTGTTAAATGGTTGTTGATGATCTCGCTATTTAATCATTATATCAACAAAACATCACATGCATAATTTTGGTTGAAAATGGTCGAAACCAAAGCCTTTTTAAAAAAGCGCCCTCTTGTGTTTTAATGTCTCTTTTTGAATGATAACAGGCGTTTTACTTGGTCGTTTGTAATTTTGTATACCTTTCGAGCATGGTGGAGTTATAACTATTAGTCTATAATGTTACTGTGCAGATTTTGGCTACTAAAGTTCAGTCTTACCAAAACTAAACTACCCCTTTAAGAAGAAAACAAATTAGATCCTGGCAGAAACAGAGAAAACTTTTTTGTTCTTCTAGGAACATTTTTGCCTCTCATTAATATATTCTGCTTGGATCGAAAGGTAATTTCTTGCAAATAATATAATTTTATCTAAAATAAATTTTACAGTATACAAATAAGCACTTCTAAGACGTCAGCTTTCTTTATTTAATCACATTTATGGCCTAATGACATCAATACCTGGTAGTATCAAAAGAAAATTGGAGGAATTAAATATTTTAAAGGGGACCACCAGGCAAAGAACAACACATTATTATATGTTTTGGTACCGTTTTGTGATATCAAATAATAGATGCCCAACATTTTGCAAAGGGTTGTGTAATTCATAAACAAAGCAATTAATTTCCACCACTTACGGAACCACTACTATTTCCTGGTTCCATACGGGCCAACCATTTGCGAGTGCGCCAATGCTATTCACGCGTACGTTTGTAAGACAATAGATTCCCGGGCGATTCGTTCGCTCTGCACACATTAGTCTTCGCAATTCAGACCGCATGAACGCATGCTTTAGAATGGTGATTCGTTTTCCAATTATATTTTTTTCTTTCTGGAAACATATTTTTGTGAACTTGATGATGGAATGGAATAATAAAGATGTTACCTTTCTTTAATAAGAATATTATTTTTGGGTGGTGGAGTGATGTGTTTGGCGGAGGCAATGATACATCGACAAAAAGAGGAAACAAATGAGATGAATTATGTTTGGTTATAAAGAATTACTGTATATACATATACAGTACTACAGCCCTCTGTCCATACTTTTTCATGATAAAACTTTACAGTTTAGTACTTATTTTTTTATTCCGATAATCCCCTCATTCTTGATTCAACCAGAGACGTCAGTTTTTATCCGCCAGGGAATACCGCTAATCTAAGTAATCCTGTCTACGAGTCGGCTATAAACCTATGAACACACGTGATGGCGAAGGAACACAGACTTCTGTCCAACTGTTCTGAAATATGATATCATAATTGTGTCCCTGCATGCGACAGAACAAGGAGTATTCAAGATCGTGACGCGTATTGGTACAATGCGCATCGCCATTTTGAACTAGGCTAATTTAGTTTGCGCGCACTGAATAGCACTGGGCCAGTGTACATTTTAAACACATCGTGCGCAAGGCTTTCGAAAGGTGGCACCGCGCATCTGATTTAACGAATCTGAACTGTCTTCAATATACGATAGAGCTGGCATAATTATCGTAGCTATAGAATGACCAATATGACTGACAGAGATAAATACTGCTCAGGACTTAGGGACGACGTCCATAAAAGACATGGCAAGGGCGTGGGTAATATTTTGTTTTTTATAATGCCGTTAAACTTTCTACTTAAATCCCCTTTATCAAGCCACTCAAAGAGCTCGTAAAGTCAGGACAGTCTGGAAGGCGTGTTTTCATGTTTTATCTTGAGAAAAAAAGAAAACGAAGTTCCTTTCTCTGTCAAGTCCAAGGTTTATCCCATGTCCGGTCACCTGCCGAAGCAGTCCCCGACCTTTTCTTGTCTGACCTTAGTTTGACCAGAGGGGTAAGAGAACACCTTTCTGTCTTGACCATGGACCTAATTGGTCTGACTGACCCGCGATGGACGTTGCACAAGTGATTATGATAGAAGTGCAAAATCTTAGTTTCCCGGCAAACTCTATTTTCATAATGAACGGTTCACTTTTATCTGATTTCCACGAACGTTAATAACTAGTTTCGAAAAATTAATGTTCAAAGGTGTTACGCGATATTTTAAATTACTTTTTATTATCTATTATCAACTTTCTTAATTTCACAAAGCGGAATCACGTTTCGTTTTATTGGAGCCATACGAAATGCGAAACCGACCAACTGATCGTTCGAAATATTATTTATGATAAATGATAATGTTCCATGTTTCGTGTCTGGATAGTATTTTCTCATAGTCGTGATTGGGCAATTTTCACTATAATACGAATAAAATTCGATACCCTGTTAAAAAAAGAAGTGCTGATAAAATCTGAGCAAGAAACATGAAGCAATATGAAATGGGACAACAACACATTGTACAATCTCGCTTGATTTGAAATAATACCTGGAGAATCCAATTTCTTTCCTAAAAATAAGTCTGGCTCGAGAAGAAAAAAAAAGAAGAAAAAAAGGGGAAAAAAGGGCCGATTAAGTTAAAACAAAGTATCAGCTTTTAACGCAGCTTGATAGAGGAAAGGATAAAAGCACCCAATCCTCTCGTAAACTGCACGCTTCGTTGGCTGAGTCAGGTAATTGTGGTCTTGAGTCTTGTTCTTATGGATGTCATTGTAACGGGTCATCGGCAAGGGGTCATGCTGGCATTTCCGCTCTCGCCGTTTCTCCCCTTTCCCCAAGAGTTTCCTCCAATTTTTATCGCCTGCACTTTTCCCCCGATTTCGAACAAAAACAACAGGAGAAATAAAAGTGGGTAGGTATATAGGAGATTCGCGAATGATAGTTGGTTGTGACATATAATGAGCTTCTTGAGGTTTGCGGTGTGGCAGCCTAATTATGAGTGGCGGGAAGTTCACACTCGATTCTCTGGGGACGAGGTTGCCGGCTAAAGAATTCCGCTTATGCGCATGCGCTGTAAACCGGCATGAAAACTGATACCTTATTGGCTGCCATTGTTTTGAGCGAATAATTAAAATAACATGAAATTTGTTATTGCGCTTGTTTTGGGAGACGATCAACTGCACGCTCGGTGTAATATCAGATTCGTGCTAGTGACCTCATGATCCGGGGGGTGTTTCACAAAGATCCTAAGTTGAACTTAACTCTAAGTTGGACTTATCTATTATGGAAAGCCATGTGTAGCCTTAGAATAAAATATATTCAAAACCAAGAATGAAAGTATTTTGGACTGTCATACATTTTACATCAAAAACATGGAATCTCCTTGATAATAGAAAATATTAATGATTTAAATCAACATTTTATGCCTTTGAAAAGGTACTTTTAAAACAATTTTTCAAAGAAACTAATGGCTTTCCATACTTTTTAAGTCCAACTTAGAGATAAGTTCAACTTAGGATCTTTGTGAAACACCCCCCTGGTCTCGTCGGGATTGAGCAATAATCATATCAATACAAATAATTCATATTCCGTGACCTTTCTCTATTTTAATTCTTTTTGCACCAAACTGTTAGTTATAAAGTTTGAACTGTCAACATTAATTAAAACCAAACTAAGTCTTGCCTTGCGTCGAATTAGTCAAATATTCAGGTTACTCGACCAAAAAATAACTTTATGAGCATGAAAATGCCTTTTGCATGCTCACGAATGACTCAAATCATCAGATCTGTAGTGGTAGGGATACAACGATAATATTATATACCTGCCATTGGAAGTTATGGTTATCTTTTGTGCCACATGATTATAATAAATATATCGATTCATATCAACTTAAAGTGATCAATTAACTTTGCAAACTCAGCCAATATCATTTCAAGCTTTCACATAGAATATTGTACCTTGTTGTTTGGCTTATGGTATTAAACATAATAACGAAACGGGGTTTGATTATGGTCACATTTGTCTCACTAATTATGGACATATTCATGATTAGATAGAAGAGCGTTCCGGAACGCCTTTCGATTGTAGTAAAATCAATGTGCAATATGGGATACAGACTCAGTATTCTTACTAGGAAAACAATGTTATTTTTTAATGAAACTATCACACAACAACATTTTGAAGAATATTGCGTTGATATTGGTATAGGTATGATTGAAGTATCAAAAGATCACTTTTTGAAACACTATAATGACGTTAATAGATTTTAAAAAATAAATGACCGGAAATTATGGAATTATTGTTGCTGATTATTGTGTCAATGTACATCTAGTCTCTGGAATACATTATTATTATTCATAAATGATGCAATACACATGCCATGCGCTGCACCTTTATATTGTATGCATGTTATAATTGTACTATAATTATTACCCAACAGGATAAGCAAATCGTGGAAGATAACTCAATTTCTGAATTATTATTATGGATTATTAAATCATTTTTTGTTAAGTTATGTACAATTATTATAAGGAGAACATAACCTCTGCGTTCAAGTATAGAGACTGTTTTTTATTCCTAAATTGGTCACCCATTGTATTCCACTACCCTGTACATCACTTTGCCTTTTATTTTGTGCATACCCATGCCACATCGGAATTTAAATGATCATATATCTGTACTAAAACGTTCATGTCTAATGAACCTCTCTCTGTTATTGCCATTATATTGTCTCTTCTATTTACTTTCTCATTTTCTCTCCTATTCTCTTTCTCCCTCTTTCTCCCTCTCCCTTCTAAACCTCTTCTACTTTTTCCTTACCTCGCTCTCCAGTGCACGGCCTTTTAAAGGGGTAGTTTAGTTTTGGTAAGGCTGAACTTTAGTAACCAAACCTGGACAGTAACACTATAAACTAATGGTTATAACTTCACCATGCTCGAAATGTATACAAAATTACAAACGACTAAGTAAAAAGCCCGTTATCATTCAAAAAGATCCATTAAAACTCAAGAGGGCGCTTTCTTAAAAGGCATTGGTTTCAACCATTTTTCATACAAAATTATGTATGTGATGTTTTATTGAAATAATGATTAAATAGAGAGATCATCAACAACTATTTAAAAAAAGCTTTTGAAAATTTTTGAAAAAGTGCAAGCATTTTTTTAATTTTTTGAAAAAATCATCTAATTATTTGGGCCCCAAATAATTATAAGATCAGATATATCTATTGATATTTCAGCCGTTTCTGGGTCGATTTTGACCAAATAAAGTTTATTCTGCCATCAAAATTGCATGTTCTCTCAAATTCGACACTCAGTTTTTCATTACCTCACAAAAAAATTGTGATGTGCAGCGCCCTCTCTACCAAAACTAAACTACCCCTTTAATTGTCATGTTTATAAATATGGTGTTTGAAGATGTATGTTTATAAATTCGTTTGTCACATTATGTTGATATTCAGATATCTGTATTATATGAACTATTTAGTTGTGATTTACTGTGATATTGTGAACCCAAAACAATATTTTCCATTGAGTTGGACCAATAAAATGCAGAATATATTATTATATTCAATACAGGAGGAAGTTAGGCCTATTATCGGCCAATTCAGCATGTTTTGATCGCTGGCAGGATTAGGCAATGTGTATAAGTGTCCATTAGCATTGGCTGTGATATGTGAAAGGAATGTAATATGATATCAATATCGAATATCGCACACTTGCAGTCATCTCTCTCATTTTGAAGAAAATCGAAACGAGAAGTACAGATCGCTTCTCAACGCAATTTGCCTCCTAGCATACATTAACATCCCCATTATAGCTTGCTCGGTTGGACCTCTCGAGCAGAAAAGCTGCCGTGACCTTTACTTTACCGATTACCTCAGCAGAAAAAAGGTCTTTCCTACATTAATGCTAACGAGGAACACCCGGCTGGCTAACGAGCCACCGCACCAACCCGGATATCTGGCAATAACATATAGGATTCCAAATGTAAGAAAGGGTACTCAATAGTGTCGAACGGGTCGGCTTTACAATCCGCCTCCCGACCGGGGCGTCCTGGAAGCTGTCCTCCGTTGTAGCAGAGACCCAACAAAACCAAGCAGCAACACCGCCGCTGCTCCCGTTTGCTGGATTGGAAAATGCGTCCGAATTAAATCCAATAAACGATTGGACCCACAAAAACAAAGGCCACAATGTGTGGCACCCGTTGGGCTTTCGCAGTCGGACGACCGAGAGGCCCAGTTCTGCCGAGTCGAATTTAGCGTGATGTTGGGTTGCTTGTGGAGGAGTCGCGACGAAACATTGACGAAGTCTCGCTGGTGGCACACGCCGCATGTCGGGAGAACTAGTTCGCTGGTCTACATAATCACCAAGCACCTGGGCACAATGATTGCATGCCTGCCCCGCAATAATGAGGTTAATGTTCATTGGAACATACCACCCTGGCGATGATGCTGCCATAACATACATGTACGTCTTGTTTCATTGCTGCATTATTGTGTTCAGTCCTGATTGTGTTAGTCTTTGCCCAAAGGTCGCCTAAGACCTCTAGAGGTCTAAATCCTGCGGGAGCCAATTATGCTCATTTTCTTATTTGCACCACGTATGCATGTTTCGTATATCGTGTAAATTTAAAACAGGACCTATTTCGTGGGTCGGATAGGAATTAGGCATTGATGGCTCGTTTCCTAAATTGTCACTTTGAATTATCAATTGAAGACGCCTTGGCTTGTGCAGTTTCCATGGCAACATAAACACACTTTAAGTTATAATAACTTTTTTGATTTGGTATCTGCAACATTCATCACTGCTGCTGTTTTGTGTATTATCTTGTCAAGTAATACATATCATTATATTGCTGGTATTACTTCTACTACTACTTCTACTTCTACTACTACTACTACTACTACTACTACTACTACTACTACTACAACTACTACTACTACTACTACTACTACTACTACTACTACTACTACTACTACTACTACTACTACTACTACTACTACTACTACTACTACTACTACTACTACTACTACTACTTCTACTACTACTACTACTACTACTTACTGTACTTTATATATGAATTTACTAACGATTAATTTTACGTAACGAGAACTGCAAATTTGCATATAAATTTTATAGTAAATAGTTTATGACTTGTGTACTATATTTTAAAATGGGCTGATACCAAAATTGCTCACAAGTTATCATCGTTTCAATATTCCTCTCGTAAACCTGGCATATATTAGCAAGCGCTTTAATAGGACGTGTGCGTCTGTAATTATCATGGTTGCATCTTATCTTCGCCGGTTGATGAGAAAACCGAAGACCTTGCATCTCTCCTCCGTCTCTATAATGTTTTGTTTGCTTACTTTCTATCTCCTTCTCCCCCAGTAAGTGTAAAAGGCTCAGAGAATGGGAATAAAAGCTCAAACTCCTCGCCACAATACACTGGTCACGTCACGGAATATGTATCTTGAAATATGATATCGTCGATTCTCGCTCGCACGGCATATTCATAATCTCGTTCTGACGAAGATCCCAGCGAACCGAGCGGGGCAATGTAAAAGCACTGCAGGCAATGTACGTACGATTCCATATTTTACATGTTTTACAGCTAACGGTCATTGCAGAAAACGGTTTTCACAGCTTTGCGTCGTTGCTTACTATGATATTTTTAGACTTCTTACTTTTCTTTGATAACGGCGTATGCGTTCTCATTCTTTGGTTTTGTTTTTGTTTAAATATATTCATCTTTGTTTTTGTTTCACTTGACTTGACGATGCATTCTGATTTCATAGTAGCCTAACTGTTGTGTTTCAATATAATGTATAATGCAAAATTACGTTGGCTAAGCAACATTATTACTGTAAATTCAGATTTTTATTTTAAGCGTTCCGAATGCTCATTAAACAGTCAGTTAAAGGGCAATGAAACCCAAGCAAACTGTTGCTTTCATAGACTTGAATAGATTAGGAGGAATAATCTCTGAACGTTAGAGCATAATAGTAAACACACATTTTGAGAAAATTGAACAAAATTTAAATTTTGTGTACAAAGCGTATGGGGAGTAGTCCACAAGTTTGCCAGAGTGCGTTGCCAATTTGAGTCACTCATATAAATAAATGGATATTTTCAAAGAGCCATAGTTTAATTATTTCTTGACCGATTGTGCTCAATTGTTTTTAAAATTAAGTGTCTTAAAGTTAATTGATGCGTTTTCAGTAATGGTTCTATTTTAAAATGTCAATAACAAAAGCATAATTGCATACATATATCAAGGTAGGTAAGATAATGATACATGGTGACGATGATGACGAAGATGACGACGACGAAGACGATAATGCTGCTGCTTATGATGATGAAAATGCTGATGGTGATGATATGATTATCATGATCATGATGATTTTAAACAAAATATTCATAATTATTTTAACTATGCATGTTGCACTTCATGCAATATAACTATAAATCAAGAATGTGCATACATCATGAGGAACAGTCAGGCAGAAATAGATTCCCAAAATGTTACTCTGATCAGTTCGCTATTAAAATATGCACATCTGTGACACATTTTACGATAGAGATCAGAGCAAGAGAACGGTCTCCGATGTTGCCCGTGGCTCGGACAAATCGCGATCTCTGCGATCTGAGAACATGAATCCGACATTTCCGAATCATAACACAACATATTCTTGGTAAATCAAAATAATGCTCGACGGTTTCTTTCAGACACTGATGCAGTGACGTAGACATCATATCGAGAGGGAGGGGTGGGGGGGGGGGGGGGAGCCCACTGACGCCCCCGCCTCGCCCGCCCCTCCCCCGATAATAAATTACAACATTATTCATGACACGTGTCGATGACTTATGTATTCCACTTTATGTCCATATTCATAACGTTCCCGTTCCCGTTTTACCCCGTTTCATATGTATTACGTTTCCGTTTTGCATTTAATACGACCCCCGTTTCTTATCCATTTTGACCCCCCCCCCCCCCCCTACTCCCCCGCTGGTTTAATAACAACGATGAATCTGACGTATGCTATTTGAAAGTGAATTTCCTTCTTTTTTCTAAATTCCTTTGTACTTTCTTTATCAGTTCCTTTTCTTTTTATTCCTGTTTTAAATAACTTTTCCTCATCGATTGTGATTTATTTCGCGCTCAAGCAATACGCATGAATATCTAATTGTCTGAAATGTATTTTACCCGAACGTTTTTCGCTCATTATTATGGACCTTCAACTCTTTTGTTTAGAAATGAAGCATGCAATGTACTCTTTTGAACCGAAAGGTTCCCCAAAGGACAAACAACATTGCAAATAACATCTCATCAATACAAATGTTTTGCATCGCCCCTGGTATATATAATCAGTCGCTCTGACTTTACTGTTTCACACAACTCTTGGAATTTCCATCATGCTATAATTTATTCCATTGATGTGTTAATCATTTCGTATAAAACAAAAAACGTCGTCGTCATTATCTAACCGAACCGAATATCAATTGGTCGAGATTGAACCGAGGGTTGTTTCCCCCTCCGACTGCATGGGCAAATACTAAAAAGCGCGGGTAATTTGATACCGCTTGCTTACGTTGTCCACCAAGGTGGCGGAGCATACCAATGTCCATGCGATAAACAGTTTGTGTGAGTGTGTGTTCACCAAGACACTCGTCTGCTGCGGCAGTGTCAACATTGGAGCGACTTGTGAAGCACTGTGTCATCACAGAGTTTGCCCAGGGTGCCCAGTGGACAGACTCCTTGTTGTCTCTTCCCTCTCACCATCCGTCCGTCCGTCCGTCCGTCCGCCCGTCCGTGTGTCCAGCATCCAGCGGTGTCCGGGGGAGAGTCGCTAGCTGCATGCTCCGCATCATCATCATGAATAATTGAACGAGGGGACATCGGGGAGGTGACTCGTCGACGGAGGAGCGAAGAAAACCCTCCAAAAAGGAAATGTCCGTCGGAGAAAAGACGGCGTGAATCATATAATATTGGATGCATTTCCGCGGCTCTTACACCGTCTTCATGAAAGACAGGGGGAGGGGGGGGGGGAGGGGGGGGGGGAACAAGGTAGCTGAGATATAGCGAAATATCGTGAAAGAAAGGGATGCAGAGAGGGGGGAGGAAATGGATGACGAGAGGGGGATGACGAGAGTGTGAGAGGGTGTGTGAGGAGGGGAGAGAAGGGAGGAGGAGGGAGAGACGCAAGAGAAGTGAGAAGAATTGCACGACGAGGTTGTTGTGGTGCTCATCATCTTGGCGCGTCGGCGATCAAAGTGATGATGAAGGGACGGGATGGGAACGAACAAATCAGAACGTTATACACTCACTCGCCCCTGGGGCACACCATTTAGTACAGTCACACCACCAACGCGTTGCAGGTCATCGTTAAAAAACCGTTGGACATCTTTAATGATTACAGCATAATTATGATAATTACGAGTGCAATCAAACTCAAAGTCATTTTAAATTAGAAATTTCTTCGGAAATAATTACTTAACTTGAAATAAACATTATATTATTGTTTATGTGCAGAAGGCATGGAAGGGGAAGAAGATTTACGCATGTACATTCTATTCTGATGTTACGGTGTCACTCACTCCGGATGAAAACAATACAACACTACTTTTATGACTATAAGTATTGTATTGAGTTTAAAGGGATTTTAGTATCCCAAGTTATCTTGACCATCCCAGAACGGCTAGTCGAAAGGTCTTTTGGCACTCGGATGCTCATTGCCTTTCTTGCCGAGAGGCTCTCAAATAAAAGTCCAGTGCGTTTGAGTGCATCAGGGACTATTAACCCTCTACCAGCACCAGCGATGCTCTCTGACCAGCAGTTAGCCTTGTTTTGTTGTCGCCGATCGTCACAAAACGGCGCACACGCACATTCAAACTGATGATACGTCGCGCGGCGCCGCACAGAGGGTCAGCCTATCCTTTTCTGCACTGCACTCTACTATACTATACAGCATAGCCACCTGCTGCATGATGAAACACACTTGTGACGTAGTGGGGATTCCCTTCTCCGCCTCGCTTCGCCTTGCTGCAAAATAGAAGGACGGATTCTTCATTATTTCTTTTTTTTTCCAAAGAGATCTAGTATTGCTAAATATATTACTCATTGCGGAAATAGTATCGTTAATAATATCGCTAATGATATAGATCTAGTATCATTGTCCAAATCATTGTCCAAATCTTTGTATTGGTATTCAGAATAGAAGCATGGGACAGGTTTCGTTTGTTTTCCTCTTTTGTTAAAAAGATATTTACGATTGAAGTGTTCAGATGTTAAACTATCCACTGGATAGTCGTAACCATGTACAAGGTCAGTGCAATGAGTTAGTGAATATCACTTTGCATTTTTGCTCATTACAACGTCCATTTAACTTAATGTCCACTCAATATACCCAGTGGATATATCAGATAACAACAGTATACATTATATCAGCCATTCATCACTTTTTGCACATGTCAGCAAAGTTACCTAGATCCCTTTAAGATAGATATGTCAACACATTATTGGTACAAAGGATAAATGTTATTATGTATTTATTTATCAATTATTATCACTATAAATATAGATTTTGTTGGGGTGAGTGGGTTACAAGTTTGTCTATAATCTATCGAATTTGTAGAGTGAACATAACATTGTCAAAATCCCCACAACTGACTTAGAACTCTAGCAGTTCTCTCATACCTTGATGCATTCATATTCCAATCAAGCATGGAACAGTTTTCATTGTTCCGAATTTCTCTTTCGTGAAGATATTTATGATTGAAGTGTTCGCATTTGACAATCTCCACTGGAGAATTTTAATTAAAAATACGAGCGAAACAAGCTGTGAAATGTTGGCCAAATCTCAGCGGCGCGCATGAACTTTCCTGATATGTCTGCGTTTAACGAGGTTATGTTTCAGATTTTACCATATTTATACTTCTATTCCAACCATGTTGATCAGTTAGTTTGGAAAAAAGGAGTTGATTTCCGTAACTTCTCATAACTTCTTTTTGGCTTTAATAAACCTGCGTTTGAATATTATGATACTTACTTTTCATGATTTGATGCGACGACCTGTGGAATTCTAATGACAATAAAACTGTCCCATTCATCAATAAATGTGCTGTTGGTTATGGAAAAATATAAGAAATACATTTTGGGATAAAAAGGAATTACTTTATTTAGCCTGTTACAACATCAATTATGGTAACTATATTCATTTTGCAGTTTTCGTTTAAATTCATGGGAATTTTAGTCACAAGAGGAAAATGCTGCCATTGAAGAACGACTCATTTAATGTTTAAATGGATCTAGTAACTTCGTTGAAATGTGCAGAAATTGATGAATGGTTGATAAAATGGCTATTTTTGTGATCTGATAAGTCCACTAAGTATATAATGTGTGAAAAATTCATGTTAAATGGATGTTATATGGCCGAGTAATGAGCGACAATGCAAAGTGATATTCACTAACTCACTGTACTGACTTTGTACACAGTTATAAATCTCCAATGGATAATTACAAATCTGAACACTTCAATTGTAAATATATTTTTAACGAAAGGGAAATTCGAAAAACCAAAACCTGTTCCATGCTTCTATTGGTAATACGAATACAACATGACATGAGAGAACTACTAGAGTTCTAAGTAAGTTTTGTGGATTTGGACAGTGTTACTAGATTCCTTTCAATTCAATTTCAATTTCAATTTATTCTTGCTTCCAACAAAACATTACAAATAAATTATAATAATTTACAAAAAATAGAGATATACATATTGGAAACAAGAGGGGTCCACTAAAAAGCATTGCTTGTACAATTGTGGACCCCTCAAATAATAGTTAGGAATATTGTATATTTAAATTAACACATTCTAGACTTAAAAAAAAAGAACTATAGATAGGAAAAAAGGGGTGCCAACAGAGACCAACATGGGACAAGAGAGAACATTACATGACAAAGAAAGGAGAAGACGGACACAATACAAAAATTAGACACTGCCAAAAAAGAAGTGAGAGATCGGGGTACAAATGTGAACAATGGTACAAAAGGATGAGCTGCATGTGGGGTTCAGGAGAAAATGAAGAAGAAGAGTTGCGCTTAGAAAGTAGCTATTCATGAGAGTGCACTCCATATCATATCAGATTACATTTTGAGTCCGCGAGTAAAAAAAACCCTTGTTTAGGATGAATTAAGGACGGGGAAAGAATAAATTGGCGATATAATTCAATGATGTTCATAAGATTGCAATAAAAATTTTTTTATTTTTTCTTAAAAATATTAATCGATGGAGCATTTTTTATTTCATTACTTAAAGAATTCCATAATTTGGGGCCTCCATATATAAATGTATTTTGAGCAAGGAGGGTCCGCAAGAGAGGTAAATGAAATTCTTCAGAATGTCTAGTTGGATAATTATGGACTGAGCTACTTTTAACAAACATTTCTTGGAAAACAGATGGCAACATATTATTATTATAATTATACATAAATTGACCAAGTTGAAATAAATATAGGTCTTTTACCTTCAGTATCTTATTTTCAAAAAAATAAAGAGTCTGTATGGGAGCGAAGGGGGGAAATTACAAATGATACGAATAATCTTCTTTTGTAGTAACAACACTTTATCTAATAAAGTTTGATGTCTGTTATCCCAAACTAAGAGACCATAATTAAAGTATGGGAGTATCAAAGAACTATAAAGCATAATTAATGAATAAATTTAACGGCCATCATAATTGGGCATTCGCTTTTTCTGAAGACACACAGTTGGGTTGCACTCTCATGATTTATTCTACAGTGTTCTATATTTCTGATACAAATAGCCAACAGGAGATAGCCTCGGTCACTACGTTATTATACAAAGACAAAGCAGCAGAGGTTTGCCATGTCTGATGAGTGGTTGTCGCCAGTGGCGTACCATGGTCGGACTGATTGGGGGCGCGAGAATTATGGGGGGGGGGGGGGAGGGCGATAATGATTACTCGATATATATTTTGTTTGGTATAGGGGGGGGGCACTCTCTATGTTTTTCTTTATGTTAAAAGGAATTCCTCCTAAATTATTGTTAATTGTTTATGTGAAATTATTGAGAGGGGGGGGGGGGGGGGTGGGAGGATTGGTGCCCCCGTGCCCCTATAGCTACGTCACTAGCTGCTGCGTAGACTGCATGGGCATACATGTTCTATATGTAGAGTGTAGACAAGTCTGAAGTCAGGATGATTCTTGTATCTGTATATGCCATGCTGTGAAGGACTCTCACCGCCGACAATCGACATGAATTATCCACTGTGACTGTGCTCTACAATTCACCGAATCGCTGCAAAATGGAAAGTAGGGTACCGTCTTCACTCTTCCTCTTTTCATACCCCCCCCCCCCCCCCCCCCCCCCTCCCCCTCTCTCTCGCATTCTAAGGATCCTCAAAGCCCACGTACGTAATTTGCAGTTTGATGTCAGTAGTATAATTATTCCATGACAATAAAATGTTTGAATATGTAGCAATTAACCCGTTGGCTACAAGAAATCGTAATCACCGCATATACGTTGTACATGATGTACCCGGTTCCATGGAGTGAATGTGAATGCAGGGATAGTTGTGTGGTGTTTGTTATGGTGTGTTAAAGGGATCTAGTAACATTGTCCTAATCCAGAAAATTTACTTTCTTAGAACTCGAGTGGTTCTCTCATACCTTGTTATTATTTGATTTACCAATAGAAGCATGGAATAGTTTTTTTTTCTTTTTCGAATTTCCCTTTCGTTTAAAAAGATATTAACGATTGAAGTGTTTGGATCTTTAATTATCCACTAGAAAGTTATAACTGTGTTCAAAGTCAGTGCAATGAGTTAAGGAATATCACTCTGCCCTTTTCGCTTAATACTCGGCTATATAACAATCATTTATCGTTACATTTTCACACATTACTCAGTCGTCATATCAGATCCCAACACTACACATTATTTGTATCAACCATTTGCACACCTTTTGCAGATGTCAGCAAAGTTACTAGATCCCTTTAACGGGATATAGTAACTTGCAAAAAGTGATGAGTGATTCATAAAATGTGTATTGGCGTGATCTGACATGTCCACAAAGTGTGAAAATGTCACATTAATTGTTTTTTTGGCTGAGATATGAGCCAAAATGTGAAGTGATATTCACTAACTCATTGTACTTATACTTTGAACACGGCATAAAATTATCCCGTAGACAATTTCATATATGAACACTTCAATTATAAATATCTTTTGAACGAAATGGAAATTTGAAAACCGAAACCTGTCCCATGCTTTAATTATTAATATGAAAATGATAAGGTATGAGAGAACCACTAGAGTTCCAAGTAAGTTTTGAGGATTTGGACAATGTTACCTAGTCCCTTTAAGGACATTTTTGCTGCTGCATCCATGGCATCGGAGCAAAACTGACCAGGGAGTAGAATTATTATAATTGTAGCGATCAGATAAACCCTTGAAAAAAATTAATAAAAATAACAATAGTATGAATAATTGAAACAAATATCTCAACACACACTGATCCATACAACACAGTGGTAGTCCAATTAACACACATATTGACACACTCACATGAACCCACGAACACACACGCACGTACGTGCGCTTACACACGTTCGTACACACATAAACACACACATGCCCATGATACACGTGACATAAAAAGGTATTTTTTCATGAAAAGGAAAAAGGAATAGATGTTAGAAATTTGATTTGCAATCTCATTTGACACCGGTTGAGGCAAAATATGCCAACATCATCCTGTAGAGCGCGTTAACTAGTATGATCATAAGATTGTGCTTTTGGTTTGTTTATGATCACCACAGGCCCTGTAATTTCCCGGCGCTGGAGACCGCAATACACTTAATTGAGCATTCTGGATAATCTTAACCGAATTTATCATCCCCGTGTAGCACGGGGTAGCACGCAGCGAGAATATATATCACCCATCTAATTATCGCTGGATACATTTAGATATGAAGATTGTGCATTATAAAAAGGGGTCGGGCGATCTGGTTCCTCTGTTGACATCTACAACAATCCCTGGTGGGGATGAGATGAAACCCGATCTGAGGCCGTGAACATCCCCGCATCCCTCCAAGTTGCCAATTAGAGATAAACGTCGTGGGATTGTCCTGAGCCGTCTAATGAAACGCTTGATTGCAGGGGCTGCATCGGTGGCCAGGGGATCCGAGTAGTCCAGAGCATTACCAACCTCTCCCAGATATTGCTTGATTACGAATGCTCCTCGAGAGACCTGCCTTCGCGTCGCTTCCCCGTCGGTCATAAAAAAAAAAGCCGTCACGGTTTTATTGAAATGGTCGAGCACTGGGGGGAAGGCGAGAGGGCGGAAGGGGTGAATTGTACTGGGGGTGGGTTTGAGATGAGATTGTTTAATGCCCAAGCAAGGTCTCTGAGCGCATGATTTATGCTCGCCAGTTCATCGCCAGCTAGAAGCGGTGACAAATTACGAACTGTGTGTGACAGCTTTGAAACTTGATCTCTCCGACCTGCTCGTTTCGTTCGTTTTTTCTTCTCATTCTCTTCTCTCATCTATCCCTGAGAATCTAGGCTTCGAAATTGGCCTTCGCGAGCCACACAAATGTGTGCTGCATTGTCAAGGCGATGCTTCGTCGTCGATCGCTTATGAATTAAGAGTTTCTCCTCCGTACTCAAGAGTTATCGGAGAGGGCGAGAAGAAAAGCAACCGCAGTAAATGTCACCATGGCAACCGGTCAGAATTAGTATGCACAGGGGTGTTATGAGAGGCAACGTCTCGCCTCCTTGTGAGGACGCTGGGTACTGTGAGTGGGCACGTTCTACAAACAGGTAATTGTGAACGTTTTGATAGTGGGGTCATTCGCCGACCTGCAGTTCCCTCGACTGCTCCTTACAACAATATCAACGGTAAGACGATATCGGCAGGAGTAGCAGCGAAAACGGAGAAGAGCATTCACAACTCCGCAATGTGTTTCCCGCCACTCAGCATGCTCAGTCTCACGTAACATGCATGTAACTGCACACGTGTGAGCGGAGCTCCACATTATAGACCTACCTTCTCAGGTTTATTTTCAGTCGTTGGATTTCACTCACTTGTCGCCTACAAACTAAGGGAAAAGATGGTTCTTGGAAGAAGACACGTAGAAATTTATACGCGGGGATACCATTTCATTATGGTATTATTTCATCTGGAGACGTCGATGGTATTTGAATGGAAAGAATGGCATGCTCTTGCATGTTGGGTTGGGGGAGAAAGAAGAAGCCCCCATGGGCCTCGGGGAAGACAGGACAAAAAAACATTCTTCTCGTAGAAGTCTTCAAACATGATGAAGGACACGACACGACCACGACCACGCTCATCCGAACCCCACTGCCATCCCGACACCCCATTCATCCATTCATGTTCAGTCCGAATGTAAGAGACAACGGAAATCCATGCTCTGTTTTAAACACCTCCCAGAGCGCAACAATTTAGCAGAGGAAGTAATGACAACTGTCAAAGCAACAAATGTGCATTTGTTGGCCGAAATGATTGACGCTCGTCAGATACATGATATCACGTTTTAATTAACATTGGGTATGTTCTAATAAGAGCAAACATTGCTTACTGTGGACATGGTGTGTATGCCCGTCAGAATCAGGTCGTCTCGCTCGTGCCAAACCTTGAATCACGGGAATATTCATTGTTCGTGGCGAAAAAGAATAACATACATTTCTATTCCCATTTCGACATGATGAGTAAATAAATACATCCTCAAAAACATAACGGTGTAATATGAGTAAGCACACACCTCAAAAACATACAACACGTACTGTACATGGAAATGATTTCATAATACCAATTGAGATGTACACACATAGGGGAATATGCAACGATTACATTGAACCCCAATTGTTGATTATTGTCTTCAAGTTAAAGGGGTAGTACAGTTTTGGTAAGGCTGAGCTTTAGTAACCAAAACCTGCACAATAACATTACAAACTAATAGTTATGACTCCACCATGCTCGAAGGTATAGAAGGTATAGAAAATTACAAACGATTAAGTAAAAAGTCTATTATCATAAAAAAAAGAAGAGCCATTAAAACACAAGAGGGCGCTCTCTAAAAAGCATTGGTTTCAACCATTTTTTCATTAAAAATTATGCATGTGATGTTTTGTAGAAATAATGATTAAATTGAGAGATCATCAAAAACTATTTTAAAACTTCTTTTGAAATTTTTTAATTTTTAAACAAATCATTGAATAAATCTGGGGCCCAGATTTATGCCATTCGGATATATTTATTGATATTTCAGCCGTTTCTGAACCGATTTTGATCAAATAAACTTTATTCTGCCATCAAAATTGCTCTTTCAAATTTTACACTCAGTTTTTCATTATCTCACGAAAATATTATTTTGTGCAGCGCTTTAAATGGATAATCGTGTTTGTGTTTATTGTTTTATATAAAATCCAAACAGTTTTCTGAATACATAGCCGGAATGTATTGGATAATAGTTTGTTCATAAAAAGCAGATATACATACAATACAATAATCATTATTATCTTAATCTGAATTTTCATCCCGTTATGTAATATCCGCATCTTCCAACGTTATTCTCCTCATCGACGTATCCTCCTTCACCCTACTTATCCAAGTGTTCTTCAGAGTCATCATAATTATCCGACGATGACAATAGTTGTTCTTTCCCCACTCATTTTTTCTTCTTCATGTAACCTTCTTTATAACAAAACAAATACTAATTTATTCTACATTCCGTCCATCTCCGAGCCTATGAGATGCTCGGAGGGCTGGATCCTCTGAAGAGCTATTAGCGACGGGAGAGCCCGGGGAGCGGATATGGATCAGGGGGCGGGTATAGCTGGAGCAGCAGCTGTGAGGAGAAGCTTACATAAGTACCCTTCTTGGTCGTGCTCTAAGGATAAGCTACTTGCTTGAAGAAGACAGTTATGTATGAATAAATACTACCGTGACAAGCACGTTACGAGAATGAATGATAAATATACAAGCTAGCAAGAGAGAAACACACTATATTATAGAGAGAAAGGGTCGAGAAAGAGAGAAACACAACGAGAGGACGTTGGATGCGTTTGAACAAATCATACGAAAAATGTTCAGACGGACGTTGGATGCGTTTGAACAAATCATACGAAAAATGTTCAGACGGTAAAATCGTATGATTTGTTAATTTACTGCAAGCGATAATGATAACATTATTTGAATAGAGAGTGAGAGAGAGTAAGCACCAGTATAAGGAAAACAAAAGTAATGTTGCATAATATCTCGGGGAAAGAAAAAAATAAGTAGTACAGCACTATTACAAATATAACGTACTACTTCAAGGATAAGCCACTTGCTTGAATACGACAGTTATGAATAAATCATAAGGTGGCAACCACGTTACGTGATGTAGAAAGAACGGAAATAGAACAAAAAGAACGTCAGATGAAGAGTAAAGCCCGGCGCAGACAGAGCCGACTCGACCCGATCCGACTGGTTTCAATCAGGCTAGAGTTGGGCCCGGTCGGTCGGAGCAGATTTATCTTGTTGAATCGGCCCCAACTGGCATCCGACTGTCTCTCGACTGGCAAAATGTGTGTCGCGAGGCACTGAAAACTGAGCCGATCGGAATGACAACCAGTCGAGTCGGCTCTGTCTGCGCCGGCATAAGAGAAAGAAAGAGAGAGAGAGAGGAGGAGAGGGTGGGATGAGAGGGATGGGATGAGAGGGGTGGGATGAGAGAGGTGGAATGAATGAAGGGGAAGGGGGAAGGGAGGAGGAGAAAAAAGGGGTGAAGAGGAAGGTAGAGAGGGGGGGGGGGGGGGGTATTGAGGTGGGAGAGGGGGTGGGACAAGCAACAATGAAAACCCCCAAAGAACTCAACATTACTACACAAGCGGCATGAATGACGCATGTATCTATACAGGGTGGCCCCCAAAAAACGGAACGGGGCACTTCCCAAAATAAAGTATCAAAATGAACATGTCCATCGGATAGGGTGTCTTTTCCAATGAAAAACGATACCAAGAATAGTCATTTTGGTCGTGTAGTTTTTGTTTTAGGGCGCTCTGACGGACACCATGTCAGGTTCCCATTTTTGTCAATTTTTACCAAGTCATTGCCCGATAATTCGCACTTACTGCCCGTTATAGCATCGGACAACTCTGCCCATTCTTTCGTTTCACAGCTGAATGCACACTAACAATGGCGCGCGTACTGCCTCACTATAACGGGTCGTAAGTGCGAATTATCGGGCACTGACTTGGTAAAAATTGACAAAAATGGGAACCTGACATGGTGTCACTCACAGCGCCCTAAAACAAAAACTACTCAACCAAAATGACTGTTCTTGGTATCGTTTTTCATTGGAAAAGACACCCTATCCGATGGACATAATTTAGTTACCGTACTTTATTTTGGGAAGGGCCCCGTTCCGTTTTTTTGGGCCACCCTGTATTATAAAAGGAGGACGGGGTGTCGTGTTTTTCTGGCTCTTCGCCTCCTATCGCGCGTTATGGCCGCGGCGCTCAATTTTGGAAACCTATACAAAAATAGCTGGATCTCTACGATACTCGGCCTTGAAAAGCAGCCCGTTCGAGGCGATGAACCGCCCTGCAGTAGCGACGGTCCTATAAAGACGGAAGACAAATACGCCACATTTGTAATATTGTCGCAAACATTGTCGGTCCCACTGTGTCCCACCTTTGCGAAGTGGGTTCCACGTTTTTTCGCTAATTTGAAGAGAGCAAGCCACATCTTGGCGATAAATCGCGGCACTTAGACTATGGACGTATTACGAGCGCGCGAAAAATAAACACTATCGTGACGAAACCATAGACGAAACACTGCTCCGTGAGGTAATTACGCAACTTTTCGCAACTGGTTGCGGGAGATTTTACTACCCAAAGAGATGCCCTAAACATAGATCAATTTGACAGTAAAAAACATGTATTGTTTACATGTGTCAGAGGCGATCGCGAGAGCGTGTAAGCGGGGGTGGGGGGACCCAGATCAATCAAAAATTTTCGAAGCCAAGACCGAGATCCGTCAAACATTTTTGAAGCTAAGACCGAGTTCCATCACAAAATTTTGAGGCCGAGACCGAGATCAGTCAACAATTTTCGAAGCCGAAAACGAGATCCGTCCAAAATGTATGAGGCCGAGACCGAGATCCGTCAAACAATTTTGAAGCCGAGACTGAGATCCGTCCAAAAAAATTTGATGCCGAGACCAAGATCTGCCCAAAATTTTTGAAGCCGAGAACGAGATCCGTCAAAAATATTCGAAGACGAGACCGAGACCGACTATGCGATGACTACGTGACCGAGATGCGCTGTGTCCTCGGGGGCCGAGACCATTGATTATGATGGTCAAGACCGCTAAAAAGTGGTCTCGAGACCTTTTACAAGCGGTAAAGGGGGGGGGGGGGTTGAACCCCACCCCCCCCCCCCTGGGTACGCCTATATGCCCATCACTTACACTGCCCCCTCTCTCTCTCATACACTGCATGCATGGTGCCCATTATTATTATTAATCATCGGTATTATGAGTATTCTAATTAATAATAATCATAATAACAATGATTAATTAGAATGTTGTATTACGCTCCGCCACAACCCCTCCCCCACCAAAAAAACCCCATTAATAAATACAAAACAAAATAATGTCAAATATACAAAATGTATACAAGGTAGCGATTGCTTCCCGTTTGCACCCGTGTCAAAGTTGGTTCAAACAACGACAAAACTCTCATTTTACTCAATATTCCTTTGCAATATTTACCTGGATAACCTGAACATATTGAGTAAAATGAGAATTGTGTCATTGTTTGAACCAATCATAACCTATATAAAAACGGATGCAAACGGGAAGCTATCGCTATCTTATAATAAAATTGTGTATACAATTTCCTTATGTATCCCTTTCGAGCATGGTGGAGTTATAAGTATTAGTTTGTAATGTTATGGTGCAGGTTTTGGTTACTAACATTCAGTTTGTCCCAAACTCCCTTTTAACACCTTTTCATATCATAACCATACAAACATAGAATCCATTAATTAACCAAATGTTTTACTACAGGACAGATACAAAAAATAACGAGTTAAAAACCACAACATACGACATATCTCACTCAAAGATCTGGAGACGGGTAAATTGCTAGTATTTCTGATAAGGAATCTAAATACGATAGTTCTACGAAATAACAAATGGAAATGCGAGTTTGTCAATGTGACACTTAATTTTCAAACAAATAAAGTAAGTAGGAATAACATTCTAAAAATAATTATGGAACGTTTAATTCTAAAGACAATATAAATCGCAGTGCATTCAAAGATAATCTAAAACGTTTAATATGCTCTAACCCCTCTCTATTTCTATACTCTGTATACTCTAATCTTCTTTTCTAAAGCGCTTAGAGGCTTGTTTGCATATAGTTTTTGTTTTCCGCTTTACAAGTAACACTATAGCATCAATTCAATGATCTTCTGACGATTTAAGCTCGGAGTAAACTTCTCTCGCCAAAAGGGAATGCTGCATGAGAAGTGATATCCAAACATATACCTAGAATCAATTCAACCAAAGATTTACTATTTCCCGTTCCAAACATTAACAAACGTCTGAAATCAATAAATCAAACTGCATTTAACGGCATCATAACTGTGTACTTGTTTTTTGCCCAAGATTTATAGTTCCGAAGAATATTAAAATACGTATGAATACCTTTGAACATGTTGACACTTTGTGTATAGTTTTTGTCGGTACAGCAAACTATATCGTGAATTCATATTCAGTCGATGGTCCTAAGAAATCTAGCCCTACTTTGATGAGGAAAAGGGCTTCGAGTGATGCTTTGAAGAGAAGGGAGGAGAAGGGCAGAGAAGGATGGAGGATGTTGGTCAGCAGGCCACTGGTCATCTCATAATCGCAACTGTATACGGTCAAGCGGGGCAGAGAAGGATGGAGGATGTTGGTCAGCAGGCCACTGGTCATCTCATAATCGCAACTGTATACGGTCAAGCGGGGCAGAGAAGGATGGAGGAAGATGGTCAGCAGGCCACTGGTCATCTCATAATCGCAACTGTATACGGTCAAGCGGGGCAGAGAAGGATGGAGGAAGATGGTCAGCAGGCTACTGGTCATCTCATAATCGCCCCTGTGTACGGTCAAGCAGACCAAGATAGGTGAGATGATGAGGAGGTGGTGGTGAATCATCAAAATCAACTTCGTCTACTCCCTGCTTCCCCTTTGTGTTCTATTGCTTTGTTTTATTTTGATGTGATTATTGGAAACCCGCAAAAAATGAGAATGGGAACATGTGTTATTATTTCATCTTTATTTAACTTGATAAACATGACAATGATGTCAAGAAATGTTTGGCACCATATGGCATTCGTGTAAACATTCACCTGCAGACGATTAACTGGTTACTTAACATGTTTAAGGATTCAACGATCGCGTAATTGTTAATGGCATGATTTTCCGTAAAAATGTCGTCAGCAGACAACAGACAACGTATAAATTATATGCCATTAAAACAAAATATAAACGATAGTCTCGAAGGTCCATTTTTAGAGTGTGTTCAATTTTTACAAACCATTGGCCTCATTTTTTCAGTGACAGCTGGTCACGTATACATAGACATGATTTTTATGACATCTGTATCCATTAATCTTTAGATTTGCTTTAATAAACAATCAAACATGTCTGTGATGAATAACCGAATAATAGGCCTTTTTGTATACACTATGCATTTTTATAATAACATTTTCCGTTCGTCCATCCCGACCGACCTTCTTAGCCTTTTGTCAAGGCCCCAGCGATATTGCTACATGATTGTACATGATTGTTTGATTTTTGTTGTTGTTGTTGCTGTTGTTTATTGTTTATTGGCGGTTCATTCACTTTGAATTTGTGATTGCGTAAAGCGAATAGTCTTAAATCAATGAGGTATTAGTTTCGATTTTCCGTGTAGCAACTAAATCCGTTGCACAGACCATGGAATTCCGCTGCGCAGACTGAAAGCAAGACTATAAACCAAGGTCCTTGACTAAGGCTAACATTTTCGACTCGCTACGACTCAGTCATAAAACCATATTTACTTGTTTAAACAGAACTTCATACATCCTTTATACAGGTAGCAAAAAGGCATCCTCGATTTGAACTTTATAAACAACCAGGCTACTCAGGATGACTCTATTTATTGGTAATTCAAATCAGGATTCGTTGATCAACGTTTGTAATTCATCTGGCTGTATGTCATTCCCTCGCTGGTTCCTCGTACTCTTTAAAGATGAATAAAGACATAAAATAGATACAAGATGATATGAGAGGACCTATCCAAGAACAATTCGTGGGCACAAAATAATGTTTGTATAATTTGTCATCACTTATAAGTGGTGATGCCCTTTTTGTGCATGGTTGTGTTTACAGTCTATACGTAAATATGACAAGCTTAATCATCGGTGACCCATTTTTGTAAATATTATTTCGATTTTGATTCAAAATCCTGCTTAAGTGAACTAACCAATTGTCATAATATTCCTTGCAACATATCATAAGTAGGACACAATGGCAAATATTGCCCCAGTTCACGTTACAAACGACCTACAAAAGTCACCGCGAATTCATTTTTTAAAGAACTATTCCCCCAATTTTGCAAAAGGTTGAAACTTCATCCACAAAGTCATAAATACAAAATATACGAACTATTGTAGAATTGAGTCATTATAACCTCTTTATGATGACGTTGAAATGATACCAACGCCACGTTTTTTTTTCTTCATGTAAATGTAATTTGCAAATTGTAATATTCGAGCAGGCATTCCCGTGTTACATTAGACATCCATTATTGAAAAAACACAGATGCTGACTAGGGTGTGATACCCAGTAGTAAAATATAATACAAAATATAATAATTACATTACTCTGAAGAATATAGACTAAATTATGCAGCTCATAATTGAGAATACTTGCATCTGATTGGTTGAAAGTGGGTGCGCTGACAAACAAACAAACATGGGTGACAAAATTGAATTTAAATCAGAATTATACGATACCAGGGCCCCGTTGCAGAAAGAGATACAATCGATTGTAAGTGACAATTAATTGTAAGTCGGACAATTTGCGCGTTTCAGCCAATCAGATTTGCACATTTAGAACACATGATCTGAATTACAATTAATACTTTGTAACTTACAATTGATTGTACAGTATATCTTTCCGCAACGGGGCCCAGGTGTGTTAAAAATTCAGCACGTGATCAGGATGAAGAAATTGAATATTAATGACAAAAATATTAGCATAATGGTAGAAGGTGTATAAAGCAAGGAGATGCCCACATTGCCTTTATACCTACCTATATACCACCCTTGAGATCACCTCTAACTTAACCAATTGCTTACGGGAACCCGGTGGTCCCCTTATTAACTCTATTAGATTATTTCGACATTTTAGTACGCAACAGGTTAATGCTAATAATTTGAGTATCGATTAGTAAAAAAGTAGACAGACGGTAAAAAACAAAGGAAAGTTGATTGACCAAAGCAAAGACCCCATCAAGGTTACCCTGATATAGATGACCCGAGTGACGGACAGACAGACAAATATACAGACAGAAAGTTTGATGGGAGTTTTTCTCTCTTGAAAGATGATTTTTGCCAAGTCAATCTAAAATCGTTTTGGCATTCCGGCGGAACCCCATGGCTGACTCTTCGTTGCAAACGCGATCAGGCAACCCAATTGTTTTCCGCACCTCTAATAAAGATGGGCTGAATGATTTAGGTCAAGGGATTAACTGAATAATAGACAACGATGGGTTTGTGAATTCTCATTGAGCGGGGATGAAAATGGAGAAATATGACTTATAAAGTCAAGAGTATAACAGCGACTGCATACATCAAGAGACGCCTTACGTACGTCTCTTTAAACTCGGCGACTCTATCATGAATATGGAAAGGTCACCCTAAGCAAAGATTATTACAGATTCACGTTCGTTCCGTCCCCTCTATGAAATTTGTAACCCGATACTTTGCACTTGATTTGTTCATTTCAAGCGCTTTAGCTGTGCTGAAATATTGCGCATGTGCAGTAGTTTGACGATGACGTCGGTGCAGTGGAGGAGCAATGTCGCCTTCGAATTGTGTTTCACTCGTCCCTACCTCCTTTCTAGACTAACAGTTGATTTATGTTTTAAGAATGTCATTCAAGAAAAATAATCTTGAAAAGAAGCCTTTGCTTTAATCCTTACTCAGATTGATTCGCCTTTTCTGCGAACGCATGCAACGTTACGCGATACAAAATCCATTCAATGAATTATGATAGTTCTGATCGGACTTATCTAGACAAACAAAGCTTAAAATTTGGCGGTGAAAGAAAAGGTTATAATTACCTCCCTTAAATATATCCGGGGGTGCGTCCCACCCGGCAGATCAGAACCTGAGCAATATTGCCGAGATTCATTTCTCTCTTTTTCATTAGGCGTTTATAAGCCGGTTGGTATGACATCAATATTATACAAAGTATTGCGTTTCTTCTTGCGGTTCGGGCCAGTTTTCATCCGCTCACTCTCCAGAGGATATTGTTTCTTTGTAATTAGTATCTTTCTCTCGCTACTCTATAGCGCGCCACCCTCCTGGACTGTCTTGCGGCCGCACGAACAGCCACCGTGACCTTCCCTATTGACCGGCCAGGGTACACCTGTTGCCTGGAAGGCGATCGGAGACCATAGGAATTTAGCCAACCAAACATTGGCATAAACGGTTCATCGATTGCACCCCTTGCGAATTGCCATCGACATCATCCAAGTGATTTGGAAAAGAAACACATTAATTTGTTTAAAGATACTCCCTCCGTTTGTAGGTATCTGCAACTTAGTAAGCATGATAAGAAAGTGTATGACGCGTAAATATTCTACGTACGGAAAGTTGGTAAGTTATAACTCCACCATGCTCGAAATGTATAGAAAATTACAAACGAATAATTAAAAAGCATGTTATCATTAAAAAAGAACCATTTAAACACAAGTGGGCGCTCTCTAAAAAGCATTGGTTTAAACCAATTTTCATGAAAAAATATGCAATCCATGTGATGTTTTGTTGAAATAACGATTAGCTACAGAGATCATCAACAACTATTTAAAAACCTATTTTGAAATTTTTTGAAAAAGTGTAGGCATTTAATTTTTTTCTTCTTCAAAATCATCGAATAAATCTGGGCCCCAGATTTATTCTGGTCGGATATATTTATTAAAATATTTCAGCCGTTTCTGAACCGATTTTGATCTAATAAAGTTTATTCTGCCATTACAATTGTATGCTCTTTCAAATTGTACACTCAATTTGTCTTTACCTCACACACAAATTATTTCGTGCAGCGCTCTCTATACCAAACTGAACTACCCCTTTAATGGTGTTTAATGTAATATATGATTATTTTCACATCACTTGCAAAAGGAGAACATCAAGCAAGGTTAACATAAGAACAACGAACAATTCGAAGAACTAAAAAGTTCAAATTGCGGATTTTCCGATATGAAACCACGCTCCCTCTTTTCTGACAAGCAATTGAAGAAAAAACAAATCACACCGTTCCTAATAAGGCTAGAAAAATGTTACCCCGTTTACAAAAAAGTAAAGATTCCACACCTTCCGCTATTATGGTATCAAGAGAGCTAGCAGTCCCAGAAGATCTTTAATCCGAAGCGGACATCGGCACGCTCCAACTAATCCATTGTCCAATTAATACACATCCATACGAGACAGAACACTTTTCTTATGCATGTTATGAGGGCGTCAGTGAGGTTGTGGTTTTGCTAATACTCCTACTATCGCCACGATAATCAGATATCATATCTGTCGAAAAAATCTTTTAATGCCGGTGATTCTTAAACAAACGAACAACCGAGCAAAGTCTGAACATTGCAACAGACTGAAACGGTAGCAATTCAAAGGCGAGAAGGTTTCGATCAGGGTGGTGGTGTAACAGTTCTGTTCCGCTTTTTTCGAGACGTATGGAATATTCCCAGGTAAGCACAATCTATTGTCACGATTGTTGGAAAGATAAAAAATAGAGATTAGAACTACTAATAGTTGATCCTTCTCTGATGGAATGGAGACGAGATTTACGCAAATTTGAGCCGATCGATACAATTGTCAGGAAGGTGTCGTAAATTCTTCCCGTGCATCCCTCTCAAATTGGCCGTGTCATTTCAAACAAAAACGGCGTGTTCATTTTCGCCCCTGCTTCGACGGCTTGTCTCCAAAAACGAGGCATTCCGACTGATGGAAAGATAATAGTAATACTTTCGGATCCTCAGGAAATTAATTGAGTAAACAAAGTTGGTCGATGACTGTTTAATTCCCCATCTTCGTTTTCAATGTATGGAGTGACTGTCATAGTATAATTTTCCGGAGCGGAATACTTCCAATTATCTATACGACGCATCAAACGCAAAAGGAGGCGTGTGGTTTTTTGAATGAATGATTATGATTTCGTCATCAATTGCATTGTGTAAAAACAAAATGATGATAAGGCATTTTGTTTTTCAGCTAAATATATGCATGAAACCAATATTAGATACTGCTTACTCCTGCATTATAGTTGCTCAATATGACATAAGGAATCCAATAGCATACTTTATCATTATAAGATGAATTGCTTATATGCCGGGGGAAATTTGAATTGATAACGAAATAACACATAAAGAACTTTTGTATGTCTATACTCGAGATTGCTTTTAAAAATAGTATGTGTTAGTAATATCATAAGCCTATTGTTAAAGGGGAAAACTATGTTTTGGAAAGTCAGATTTGCAAAGAATAAATGTAGAGAGCAAAATATATTAATAACTCCAAGGAAACGAGGCCGTTTGAGGTACAGAACTGATTAGGTATACTGGAATGTGCAATTATTGCATTTTGCTCGCATAATCAAAAGTGTGTTTGAAATGTGTGGATAATAGATTTGTTTACTAATATATTCATATTAAAGAGCTGGTGTTATTATTACATTCGCAGTGTATATAAAACACACCTTCTTTTGTATTGCAGATGATGAAGACATAATCACATTTCTAGTCATTGTCCTTTGAACATGTTGAAGACTTTTCTGGAAATGCGATTTGATTAAAATGTTATAAATTATGCAGCATCAATAATGCAGCATCAATTCTATCTAAAATTTGTGACTTCCATGTTTACACAGCCACTTGATCTATTATACAAATTACTTAATTGGCTAACGTCAACTGTACGACTATTGACCTTTCAGAGTTTTGTTTTGCAGCAAACTTTCACTTCAATTTTTGTTAAACTCTTTTTTTTTCTAACTCATTTGTAGCATTTCCATTGATATGATTTGTGATGCTTTGTGATGATTGATGCATGTATTATATTATGTTTTTTATGATTGAAATGAATAGAATGAACTGAACTGAACTGAACTGAATTGAACTGAGCTGAACTGAACTGAACTGAACCGAAAGTTCTTGGATTCCAAGTGAGGAAATGATAGCAAATTAACGTTCGCAAACCGAAAGTCCCTTCCCAAGGTCGACAGAGTTCTCTGGTTGCAGTAGTATACTGGAAAGGTTCTCGACGCCGTTGCAGAGAACGAAGACAAACCAAAAAATCGTGAGCTTTTCAGGAATTCTAGGACTTATAGATATCCTGGGTAGTGATATCATACTCATTTCCAGCCAGTCGTGTCGCCTTCTCACAAAGAAACTGTCGAAGCCCTCTATAATTGAACGCGGGTGTCGACGCGACTTTTAGGATTGGTCATTTTGTCCGAAGGTTCGTGCGGACTTCGGACAAGGTTCAATGCTCTCTACAGGCATGACCATGGCAGGAGGGTCAAACCTTGCAATCAGTAACCTTATTGCACTTGCAGCCTATAATCGGTAAAGAAATTATAAAAGAAATACTAACATACTATTTGAACTGTAATAACTTTGATGATGTTTCAAAGGAGACGTAATATCTGTAATGATCGGCAAGTCGTTGATAATACATGTACGTGGTGTAGATCACTTATTTTGTATGTTCATTTCCAAATGGTAATCTAGCATTTCCAAATGGTTATCTAGCGTCCGTATAAAGACATTATAACATTTTAAATTATTGGTAACCGGACTTATTTGTCCAACTATTGAAGTACTCCCTGGTCCAACCTAGCATTATACGTGTCCATGGATATGGTTACATAGTACGCAATGCAATACAAATATACATTGACAACGTATGGTAGAATATTAAATATTATATGACTTAGTAAAATACGAGTCATTGATTGGCTCAATACGGTCACGTGATTGCCATAATATTTTGTTATATTACACGGCAGAGCCCACTATTCATCGCATGGCGCGCGCTGCAAGAGAGATTGTATTATGATGTCACAATGCCAGAGAGAGGGGTTCTATTATGACGTCACAATGACTTGTCAACATATCACTTCGAAAAGGCTGAAATTATGACTTTCGTCATATAATATAACATATGTTAACTTTGTTGTCGGGAAAATCATGGAATGTTCCCTCGGGATTTGCAATGCTATTTCGTGTAGACAATAAGTCCCTCGACTACGTTCAAATCCCTGGGAGAGGAACATTCTGTGATATTCCCTCCACCACCAGTTAACATCAGTATAATATGGTATTGTAAATCTAGGCATGCAAAATATGCGTGGACATAACACATGATATTACACTGTTAAAACGCTGTGTAAACAAATTCAACAACTTGTTAAAAATATTCTACAACCGCTGTTTAACATATGAACCATCCAACTCTTGTTGAAAACATTCAACAATCCCAGTTGTTTAAAGTTTACAGAACTGTTGTTTTAATTTTTTCTACAACCGTTGTTAGAATAAATTTTAAACAACCCTGTTGTTGAAATAGCAAATACAAAAATGATTGTACTATAAAACGGCAAAGTCGGAATCGAACCGGGGACCTTTGGGTTATAACACTAACACGCTACCTCGTCGCTATCTCGTTTCGCTTGGTTTGCAGTGGGTTTGTCGCGATGATTTCGCGGTCGAAACTATCACGTGATTTAAAGGGATAGTTGAGTGTTGGTATAGGGGGGCACTTCACAAAATATTTGTTTGTGAGATAATGAAAAAATGACTGTCAAATTTGAAAGAACATACAATTTTAATGACAGAATAAACTTTATTTGAACAAAATCGGTTCAGAAACGGCTGAAATATCCATAAACATATTTTTATTCAAAAATTCTTCACCAGGGGATATTTTGACTTTTTAGAATTTAAAAAAAAAATGCTTGAAGACTACTTTGAAAAAAATCTGAATAGGTTTTTTAAAAAGTTGTTGATGATATCTCTATTGAATCATTATTTTAACAAAACATTAAATGCACAATTTTGTATGAAAAATGGCTAAAACCAATTATTTTTTTAGAGAGCGCCCTCTTGAGTTGTAACGGCTCTTTTTCAATGATAATAGGGGTTTTACTTTTCGAGCATGGTGAAGTTACAACTATTATTTTGTACCGTAATGGTGCGGGTTTTGGTTACTAAAGTTAAGTTTGACCAATACTCAACTATCCCTTTAACACGTTTAATTAACGCTTGAACAATGGCCGCTTTACACAACCCTTCTTCCTACAACTAATCATGCTACACCTAAGGTTGTTAAAAAGATTCAACAACCATTTTAACACAGCGTTTTTTTACACAGCGTTTTAACAGTGTATCCAAACCGTCTTCAGATGCCAATTATAATCATGTAATTCTAAATTTGTATATAATTCTAAAACTGCACACAGGCTAATGCTGACCCCTGTTGGTCAGTGGACTAGTCATCCAGAGCTCCGGGGAAAGTGGCTCAGCAAATTCCAATATGATGACGAGCTGTGGAGAAAGATCGAATAAAATCTTACAACAAACTGTACATGGTGGGATTTTCCCTTAATCAATATAAACCTCCGAGCATCCGAGTACTGCCATGGAAGACGCACCATTGTTAACCCTGGTTGGCATGCCCCACATCCCAGGGTTCGCAACAAACACAAAAAAGACAGTTTGCAACCAAAACACACGCTGAAAGAGAGAATGTTTCGCAACCTGGAGCGAACGGACGGGTTCAACAAGCATGACAATGGGACGCAGAAAAAATAGAAATCACAGATAGGATAAGAGGGTATTGTTTGCGTTATTAAAAGGAGCACTTTTGTCGTAGCTAGTGCTGAAACGGTAGCAATTCAAAGGCGAGATGGGGGAAAGCGCCTGCAGTGTCTAGGGGGGTTCAGGGGACGTGACCGAGGCTGGATGCGACGGAGATATTGCATGGAGTGTGTTTGCCGTATCTGACGCGTGTGAAACCCATGAAGGGACGAGAAAGGCAGACCCCGATGGCAGAATACATGGGGCAAAGTCAGATGAATAGTTCCAAGGAAAGCTGTCTTTGATCGACGTCTCGGATTGCTGTTCTGTTCGTCTTCAAAGAAACCAAAGCATCCAAAAAAGGGAGACGCGTTTGTCGAAGAGCGACTGGGAGAAAAAAATATATATACTGGGTATAGTCTGCGGTACCGCAGGTGTGTGGGGTGCAAAGCTTGTGTCAACCCAAGAGTTCAGACGCAGGGTCTCGGCAAACATCTTAGACGTTTATTTGCCCTTGACAATGTTTTCTTTTTCGGGCAAATCGAGGAGCAGAGAGTCGGTACAGCCACTGGTAGGCTTTGAAAGTGTCGTAGTAGCGTGCAGCCGAGTGTATTATGGACAGAGGCACACAACGCAGAGGCCAGATCGCCTATGGCTGGGACCGTCGTCAGAGAGCATAGGCACAGGACCGCACTGTCTAGCTAGACCACTGCACTGAAATGTACATTGAGCGGTAGTGAAGTGGTGTGCCAAACAAGGCGAGAAGCCTAATCCCCGAAGCCTCGAGACCTCAGCCAGGCCAGACCTAGGTAAGATGATTAAACTTGGGTAAAAAAAAAAAAAACGAGGACAGGGGTGAATTAAATTTAAATCCTGTGAAGGTGTAAAAATCTATTATACCCACACGTAACAAAGGTTTGAGGTCGTATTTTATTACAGAAAGGCACAGGCGACGCGCCCCCTTGAGCACTTGTGTGTATTAATCTTAATTCACACACGTTACCTGTCACGCAATCGCTTCGCTTCAGTCCCACCTATTGGCTTTGCTCGTCAGTGAGCACTCACAACGTAATAGGAAGCTAGTTCTTCGCGATCTATAGGGCTTAAAGCCCAGGACCTATCTCTGTCAATACTCCTGTCTGGAGCTCCCATCATCGTCTCTTGTTAAGTGACCCCTTGACATGTGGATGGTATCGCCTCCCATCTCAGTCAATGTCCTGTGAGGTGTTATTCGTATTCGTGGTATCCCGGGAGCCCAACCAAAAAAAAAACCATTGAAAATTCATTCCACTAGCCCCACTCGTACTCAGTGGTGTAGGTATAGAGTAAACGATAACTTTCGTCACTCCAAGGGGGTGACTATTACTAACAAAACCCCAGTATAGTATTGCATGCTCAATTAAAGAAACAATCGGCTTTCGTGCAGTCTCGGGGGCGGGCCGGACTAATATAATGCATTTGTATAGTCATGAAACATATTTCTGATTTAGATTGATATTTTATCTTTATTATCATGGTCTTTATATATTTTGCACTAATATAAACTCTCTAGTCTAAATTAATTTAAAATTGGTCGCGCGATAAAGATGGATATGTACCTCTATGTATACGTGATGATTGATAATGGGAATGTTACGATCATTAATTTTATATTACAATAATGTGTGTCATCATGTAGCTTGTAAGCATAATGTGCTCAACGACAATGATATCATATTCGTATAATCAATTTGAATATACTAGTGATCAATAATAATAATCTATAATATCAATGTTAATCATCAATTGTTCCCGTATTACAAACAATTCAACATTCTAAAAAGACCGTATTGATGCCATATCATACATATTAACGATTGTGAATGAGACGAGTGTGTATGTCTATGAACCAGTCGCACAAAATAATGATTTCGCAATCAGTCTGGGTGAACATGAACATGGATTACTACTCGTTAAAAAAAATGAAAGATAGCGCTTCGTCTCTTCCCTATTTAGCTTAACGCCTGGGGGCTTAGCCTAGATTCTTAATTAGTATACAGTAGTAGGAAAAACAATATCACTGATCACTATTACACGTCGAACTTCCTTTGAAAGTCTTTTTATTCTTAATATTCAGGACGTTTTTAATTTTCTTCTCCATCACCGAGCTCTTAATCCAAATAAAAATAAACAGCTCGAGAATGGTGCGATGAATTAGGATAATGAGGACGTGCATTAGACAAAACAAATCAAAAGGTTAATAATGTATAAATTACACCTGTATACGATAATTAATATTTTAATTCAGCAACATCGATATCTTCTTCGACATACTGCTGGTAATGTATTGTATTTTACGAATTTATTTTACACGTTTGTGTGATAGACATCAAAGACTTGCATGGGCTAACATCATTTTGTGCAATTTTTGTAATAAAAGGACAATACATACTTTCTTTATCTCTAAATATATACATACAATGTTTTTGACGTTGTGCTCTAAAATCCCGATCACGGTAAAACTGTTTGATGAGTCAATCAAGCATATCGAAAGACTCAGAGCGCCGGCGATTACTGTATACAGGATCCTATGCGCGCACCCATGGCGTCGCGCTTGGCCGTTAGCTCATGTATAATGCACTGTAAGTCACGATCACTGGAAAAATTTTCGATTTGTTAATCACGATTATGTTTTACTTATGTCACTGTAAGCGACGTTTATTTATGCGATAATACGCTCATAGAAAAGTCTCAGAGCGCAAGCGATTACTGTACTATACAGGATCATAAGTATGCGCGCATGCCACATGGCTCTCTACAACAAGCCTGATTATAAGCTATATAAATATCACGTGACGAGAGCATTCAAAACGGCGCCGCCATGATGTGTGCACGGGTTCTTTGGAACACGCCGCCTTATGCGAAGACGAAGACACTTTAAACACAAACGAACCCGTAGAAGACTGATCTCGCAACATCTTGCCCTGTTTTCCACGCAAGATGCGGGTTATAAAACACTATACATCGTCTCTATAACCATGCTTAACTGGTTAGACAATCGTCGTTTCACTTTTCCGATAAAAATTAGGCGCGCCGATTGAGAAATAGAATACACTTTTTGTACCTCCGAGATAATCATGTTTAAAGATTGAAAGTTATGTATAGAAACCAAATGTAGCTGTCTTTTATATTGTGTATATTTGATGAACGTTCCCGAGATTAGACATAGTTATATAGCGTAAATATATTTTAGTGATTAAAGTGATCCGTTAATTTCGTAAGATTTTCCCCAAAAGTGACATTTAGGACTTCGATCATCATTATAACAATATAATTGTAAGATTCTTCAGAACGATGTGACAGTTTCAAAGAAAAAGAACTCTATTGTAGTTTGTTTATTAACTATTGAATAGCGCACATTTATGTAAGATATTATCACATTCTGCCCATTGATTTTTAACTACAACCAAAAAGCGTTCTGGAACGCTTTTCGTTTTAATCATAGATATCGCCATAATAAGGAGACATTATGCTTATATTACCATAAGCCGAACAATAATGTACAAGAGAAATGTGGAAGCGCCAAGTGGTTTTGGTTGAATTTGACAAAGATAATGGATAACGTTCAAAGGGTATATATACCAGTCTACTATATAATGGATCGATAATAAAAAGAACTATCAAATCCGATCTAGATTTTGTTTTATTTAGCTCAGTCTCCATTGTTTGTTATGTCAACAATTATTTCCAATAGATTACTACATGTCTTTCATTATTCATTGGGGTCAAAGCAAATATTCCCATTGTAGCGAGGTGGTCATGGTGGTAGACCTGCGGCCATTTTGATTGTGACAATTAACGAAGAAAACGCTTTAGGGTTCAAAGGTCATACCGGGTCAACATTGTATGTTCCATTTGTATAGGTGTCACGTGTTGTTTTGTTTGACCCCTAGGGAATCTTTTTTTTTCTTTTTCGAGCGACACGTTAGCACTAATGATTATTTTATTACCCTTCCATAAATGTCCACACTTCAAGTTCAATCGTTTGTAATTAAGATGGATAAATGTATAATTAAAAAAAAAAAAAAAAACTTCAACATTGGTTTTATCAATGTTGAAAAAACGTTTTTTGAACCCCCTGGCTTTTTTCTTTCAACATTTTAGATTATAATCATGATAATATTGTACAATATTTTGAACGAGAACAATTCGGAATACGATAAGATTGCCGTTTTTGTTGTTCCAATTTCATTGTCATCCATTATATACTGTGTATGTTATGAAACTAATGACTGTATAATTGTAAAGCTTAGACCGAGGTTTACAGAAAACTCGTTTGGGTTTATTAAATTGCCTTGTCGCTTTTTCTAAAAAAAAACATACATTTACTCATAATCTTTCACAAGGGCCAACGCAACAAAACATATCTACAATATCAGGGTTTTTTGTTGTAATATTCTCTCCTAATTCTTATTGTGCAAAATTGCCTTGACTGAAGTATTCAATTTCGAATTAACTGGTTATGATGGTTAATAATGTTTGTACGAAAATCAGTATATTGTCATTATAACAAACCCATTTGGACGAGTAAAAGTATTTAGTTACAACGAAATGTTGTTATTTCAAGTAAGAAAAAAATAATTGTCCGACATTGGTCTACATAACTTTCCGGTACTTTGTTTTAAATACATTCTGCCATACCGATGTTCATCAGAATAATAACGTTCCTAATAAACGAGAATCAACTATGTACAGTAACTGTAATATTCGTTTGAATCATGATTGGTGATCACATTCCATTTATATTTTTCTGTATATATACATTGGTCTTTCGACATGGACATCGGGGCTCGGTACGAGAGTAGAACGAACTTGAGGTGTTGAAACTAGTCACCTAAAATTCTTAAAGGATAAATGGTTCATCTACTATCAACAAGTGATAGCAATTCACAACTCCTATACGCGCTCAACAAACAAATAAAGGTCGCCTCGCGATCCCGTCGACAAACGGGTAGTGACAGGGCCAGGCTAGGGGTGCCTGGACTATAAGATACCGCTGACAGCCCCCGACCATGTTACTATCTTCCCCAGCCGAAACTATGACTATTGTTTAGGCATAAACCCAATACTTATTAAGATGAAAGTTTAGAAGAAGTGATGTTACTATAGCAACAGCTATTTATTGTGTGATTTTTATTTTTTTATTTATTCAAAAGTAAGTTAATTCATGCCATGGCAATGACTGTCATACATATTTTCATATTTTAACACAGTTTGATGAGCAGGGTTTTCTTGATATAGATATGATTCCACTTATCTGACACGGCTATGGCATAAGCTCAAATAAAATTTGTTTTTAATAAGAAATAGTCTCTTTAATGTCATAAATTACGATCTATTTACCAATTTTAAGAAATCTATATGAATTAAAAACTGAACCAGCTTTCCATTCGCACCGTAATAGTGACCCATGCATTGTGAATGATAATGTTGACGAGTCACATTTAATTATTTCGTCTATCAACTAATTAATACATGACCGTGACCAGGGATACCAATATAATTTGTAAAAAATCTAGTGTGCTATATTGCTTGTTCGCATCACATCGTGGTGGCACACTGGAGAACATAGAGCTATGTTTTTTACTTCATACTCGTAATTTGTTTCATGGCAAAATGTATTGAGCCGAGTATAGTCCGAGGGGTAAAGAGACGAGACCACCGCAACCCCTATTCTCTGGTTCAGTGAGCCCAAGAGCGCGGCTTGGGTGATGATGAGTAAAATGGCCCAGAAAACCAACGCCGCTCGACAACTTTTATAGCACCGCGTTCCGTATACTGTGAAAGCGATACTTTATGCCCTTTTTTTGTTGGTGCTCTTTTTATAATTCCAAATGGACGAAAATATGTGGATTTCTCACTTAAACTGCCGCCTGAGAGAAAGCAATGCTATCTAACCGTTCTCGATAGGGAGAGGCCAGCATTGTTTCCTCGCGCTTTTCACACCGACCGTGTTGTTCTTGTACCTGGAGCGCACGGATTTTCTACCTACCTCTCGGATATTTTGACAAATAATCGGTCGGTAAAGAAGGGGATTATGCGGCTGGTAAGGGAGAAGAGAGGAGTCTTAATACTGTCCTAAAGGCCCTCTTAAGTGTTTCTCCATCTATATAGCTTGCTTCGTTGGTGCGGTCTCGTCTCGCCATGGCAGCCGCTGCATGCATGCCCTCGCTTTCTCACTAAACGTCCTAATCGTCATCGGTGCCAATGTTTGGCTGGGAATCATGGGTATTAGACCGGTATCGCGATTATTTTATACATTTTTAGCTGACAAAATAACAAATGTCACTCGTTTTCTCGCAGAGTGATATCATTTGGGGGACTTTGCCTGACGTGGCAGCTGATGATATGTTGGTGACGTCTTCATGTTTTAACAGCCGGAGCATTACATACATATCCTCTCGGTATGGTCGTAGGTCACGACGAAATTCCCATAAGGTGGCAATGGATGGCCACTTAATATACGTTCATTTTGTTGTAGATGCTTGATTCAGTGAAAGCTATAATTATCACTAAAAAGTGTATGAATCACTATACTTAACTATACTAAATATCGCTTTACACCTATGGCTGCATTACCGTTATCATTATAGACATTTCAAACAATCGTCAACTGGTCAACGAAGACTATCAATCAACTCTATACAATGAAGATAACCAAGAAAGCATATAAGATACACGGAGGGAAGCAACAACAATCACTGCTGAAAAGGGTCTTTGTGGCTCAATAGTTAGATGGTTAGATGTTAGATCAACGGTCTCACAATCCGGAGGTCTCGGGTTCGATTCTCGACAAATCAAATTGCCATTTTTCTCATTTTCATTTTTTAAAGTTGGATGTATAATTTACTAAGTATACTCAGTGAATTATACATCCAACTTTTAAAAATAATTATCATTTAAGAAATTCGTTCAGAGTGTGTAATACAAAGAAAATAATTTGCATTAGTGAAATTCGTACGAATAGTTGTTCTCTAATGTTTAAGATAATATTAAGGCAATAGGTTGTATATTATACACGCATTGCGAACTATACATCGCTCTCTGTTGCTGTTGAAATGACGTTCGTTCTCTAACAAGTGCATTAATATCATTATCATTATAAGGATCATCCTAGCTTCTTACATTACCAATTTGAAGTTTAACGCTCGCGGGTCTTTATTAAAAAAAAAGACACGAGAGAATAATAAATTGTCGATGAAACTTAGAGCCTAGTATAAGGGGGATAAAATTATTATAAAGAATACGCGCGGGATGTTTCTTTCCTCCATGTCCTATTAGCGAAGGGGAATTTTCCCCATAAGCCATCCCCGTACAATTGTATCCAAAATAATGTTTAAAATGCTATCAAAACATAACTCTATTTGAAACACAAAAAAGCATAGGATCTGTTTTCTTTCAAAACCGAGGCGAAGACGTCATGATAACAACGATTGTTTTAAGGCTTTGGGAAATGACTGTTTATGCAACGCCGTATACGGTATATTAGACGGGGGAAAACCTGCACCAAACGGATGATTTTGTGATACATGTATGCGTCATTAATATATAAATTATACTCTCCTTATTATGTGGGACTGTCATATAATTAACCGGCAGTGCTTAATAGTTATTTGGGATTCGAACAAAAAAACGTTTTGCAGTAATTCAAAATCGGCACAATATATGATATTAATGATGTAATTATACAAATAATGGACGCGACCCCTAGTTCGTGTAACCGGATATCAGCTATGAAAACATGACAAATTTCATTTTCGAACGAGCGTTTGAAGTCTTGCAATTAATAATTTTACCGATGGTATAGGACCAAAACGGTACTTAGAAGTAAAGAATGGTCGCGCAATATTTTGGTTTTATGTAAATACAACCTCCTATCATTATACATGCGTTCTTTGTTACAATAGCAAACGTAGATTTCTGTGGTTCGGGATGGAAAAAGTACCTCAACCCGAAATGGTCATTCAGGGCTCTACTGGCAACGTTTATTTCACCATCACCGTTACCCCGTTTATTTTATCTGTTTCAACATCGAATTGTTTGCTTTGAATCGCAAGAATCGACTACGATCGCTATACAAGTATTTACCGAGGATTAGAATCAATATTAGCGGTTTCTTGCTGCGACAGACGAAACGCGAGATCCACTTTAGCAACAAATGACTAGAGAAAAGGTAAAAAGGTATTTTTTAAAATGAAGAAAAAAAAATGTATAAAATATACACATATCAATAATACAAATATGGGAAACTATTTAAAGAAGATGAAGAAATATGGGTTAATGTACAAAAGATTTGTTGTAAATTTTCCCGCAGCGTTGAAACCTCATCAGTGAATAAAAATCGAAAAAAAAGAATTCATATAAGGTAGTGCGAATCGTATTGCTTTTAGTTTTGTATAGATCAAACCTAGTTTGAATTGTGATTTTGTGTTATTTGGATTGATAATTAAAAACAAAGTTGATCACGTCTATTGGACAAACTGCTTATTATGTTATCCCCAATTTTGCTTCAATGTCAAATTAATTTCCATGCAAATTAAGTGCTAGTAGTCGATCGTGTTAAATTGGTTAAAGGAATAGTCGAGTGTTGGTATAGAGGGCGCTGCACGAAATAATTTTTGTGAGAGGTAATGAAAAACTGAGTGTCAAATTTGAAAGAGCATACAATTGTAATAACATAATAAACTTTACTTGATCAAAATCGGTTCAGAGACGGCTGAAATATCCATAAATATAACCATTTGTAATTATTGTGGGGCCCCACAATAATTCAAACATTTTGAACCAGCAGTAAAAAAAAAAAAAAAAATTGCTTACACTTTTCAAATATTTACAAAAGATGTTATTAAATAGTTGTTGATGATCTCTCTATTTAATCATTATGTTAACAAAACATCACATGCACAATTTGTTATTAAAAATGGTTGAAACAAATGAGTTTTTAGAGAGCGCCCTTTTGAGTTTTAACGGAGTTATAACTATTAGTTTGTAATGGAATGGTGCATGTTTTGGTTACTAAAATTCAGTTTGACCAAAACTGTACCCTCTTTACCAAAACTCAACTATCCCTTGAAGTAAATAACTGTTGTCACGATAAGAAACTTTTGATGGCCACCATTTTAATGCAGAGTAATTTTCATAACGAAATAATAATGTGTATAATTGCAATGAACTTTACAGTTTCTTGTTCTTAAACGCGATTTTTAAATATTTTGTTATATATAAAAGGGCACGTTAGAACCCCCTCATCACTTACCCACCCCTCTGTCATAACTTGATGCATTTGAAGAGAAACATATTGACATTCTTCTCCCAAAATAATTCCCGATTGTCCATAATAACAATTTTCTAGGCGGACATAATGAAGTATGGTTTCGGAGGGACACATTCATTCCCAGTATGTCGAGTATCAAATAATGGCGAAGTTGTAGGGCGCCTCGCACGACCGGAGAATGATCCAAAAGGGACTAGTTATCTGTTATCATTTTGTGTAACTCCTAGCATTTCATAATTTTATGGGTCAGCCAACAGATCGAGGACAATAATTCAACCAGAAAGGCGCAAACAAATTAATAGCGAGGGGCTTTCTCCTTGTTAATATGTTATAGCCAACTAAAGTAAATTCAACGATTCTAGGATAAAAATTAAACCAGAAAGGAACAAAGAAATTGATGTCTAACTAAAGACTGGCGCGACTTTGTTATTTTTGAGGAATGAGGGGACTCGGGAGGGGCTATAAACAAAGTGATACCACTTTTCATCACCTACTTTTTTCCCGCCAACATTTTGACATCGCATGCATCATGATCCGTCTCGCAATATGATTGGCAGACGTACGAGACATCGGTAGTTTTAGGGAGTTGACAAGCTTCATCAATTCCATCTTAACAATAATGTTTCAAATGCGATAATTGTACTTTAGTTTCGTTCCGTTTTATAAGATGGTGATCGCTTTGAGCTGGTACTATTTTGATTATCAAACTATATCCAAAATTGAATTCTGTTTAACAAAAAATACTAATTGCATCTTTAGCATGCTCTGTGAAGATACGCTCAGACAAGCTAATACATATTTGATTTACGTTGTAAGAAAGAAAGAAACCAACAAACAAATATACAACTAACGAACAGACACACGGGTAATGGTCAATCTTTTTTAATTACACTTTATCAAACTTTTAAAACGGATCTGTATGATTATATGCAGTATTATTATTTCAAATGAAAGCGTCGTAAAATTAATTTTGATGGAATACATTTTTATAGAACTGATGGAAGAATTCATGAAATCATACAATTACATTCACCCAATACATGAAGATAATACAATGAAGAATCATTCAAGATTCTTATCTTTTATTTGTTATATATTTTTAAATGATTAGGCGTCAACTCTCCAGGCAGGTCCGTGATTGGTAGGAGACTCTTCACCCCCACGTACCTCCGACCCATGGGGGCAGCCATGCCCAACCCGGACCGACCAGGCCCGGCTGCTCCCCGGCTCACCCCTCTGGTGACGGATCGCCCTCCCGCTCGAAGTTGTCAGTAAGCCCCAAACACTTGATTGAACCCTCTCGTTATGCCTTATTTCCTGTGATTCCTGCAGGAACATCATCAGACGTTGTCCCGGGAGCAACCCCACCATCATCACTCCACCCTCCGTCATCAATCACCACACCCCCACAGCAAATCAATCATCAAAGCGCCTAATATTTAATTATGATATAAAAGGCGATGAAAATTAAACAACGTGGACGAATAGAATCGATTGAGGGGTAATAATTACGGCAGGACTATGTCGGAGGGGCATTCCCCCCTCCAAGACAAATAAAAACATGAAGTTAAGGATGACAGGATAGGGTAATATGACTGATGGAAAGGGGGAGGGGGTGCCCAACCCCCATGGAGTGTCAAATTGTGGGGGTTAACACCAGCTTGGTTGTCTTCCCATTCATGCCCATTGCGGTCCGTAAGGAGTATACTGCACCCAATGATGAAGTGGAGCTTTCAGTTTTTAATGATTTGATATGGACATCATATGTTCTAATGTTCTTTTGATATGTTAAATCATATTTGAGTTTTATTCATCATTTTAGAGCTTTTTATTATTTCTTTATTTCTTTATTTTGAATTTATTTGTTTATTTTATGTTTCATTTTATTTTGTTATTTTATTTTATTTTATTTTATTTTATTTTATTTTATTTTATTTTATTTTATTTTATTTTATTTTATTTTATTTTATTTCAATTATTTATTTGTATATTTTGTTAGGGGGTGAATGGGGTGGATTAAGAGTGATTATGTTGATAACGAATTTATTAATGGCTTGTGAAGAAGCAACATTATATTTGCTAAATAATGTTGACGTTGGATATTTAAAGGGATAGTTGAGTTCTGGTAAAGAGAGTACAGTTTTGGTGAAACTGAATTTTAGTAACGAAAACCTGCATCATTACATTACAAACTAATAGTTATAACTAGAAAGGAACACAAAATTACAAATGACGTAGTAAAGATCATGTTATCATTCAAAAAGTGCCGTTAAAACGTAAGAGGGCGCTCTCTAAACACTCATCGGTTTCAACCATTTTGAATAAAATATTGTGCATGTGATGTTTTGTTGAAATTTGTGATTAGATAGAAAATAACCAACAACTATTTAAATACCTATTTTGTAACTTTTTGAAAAGAGGAAGCATTTAAAAAAAAATTTAACGGCTGGTTCAAAATTCTCTAATAAACCTGGGGCCCCAGCTTTATTACAAATTGTTATATTTATGGATATTTCAGCCGTCTCTGAACCGATTTTGATCCAACAAAGAGGATTTTATTATTTAAATATTATGCTCTTTCAAATTTTACACTCAGTTTTTCATTACCTCACAACAACAAAAAAGTAGTCTAGCGCCCTCTCTACCAAAACTCAACTATCCCTTTAAGCATTTTATCTTATTTTGCCTCCTCTTTAACTTTTGATTAAGTGAGCGTGTTCGTTTTCATTAATCATGTTAATAGGTAAGAATAGTTTTTGGAATCATTGATTTGAATGGTTTGGTAGTTAATTGATAGAATCTGACAATATGCAGTATATAATGTAATTATTTTTGTGGGTGGAGTTAAACACAATCAAACGCAAAATGTACATCAAATGATTCCAACCCGTCTTATAATGTATCTAATGTACATTTCAAATATTAAAGGGATCTAGTAACTTTGGTGACATGTGCAAAAGGTGATGAATGGTTGATGCACTGTATATCGTTGTTATCTCATATGTCCACAGGGTATTGTGTGAAAATTTCAAGTCAAATGGACATTGCATGGCCAAGTAATGAGTAATAAGAAAAGTTCAGGCTACGATGGTGTAAATAACTTTTTATTAAAAGGTATTATTGTTTCTTTAGTTGATCCTCTCGTTCATATTTTTAATTTATCTTTATTAAATGGTCAAGTCCCGGATATAATGAAAATTGCTAAGGTCGTCCCCCTCTTTAAGAAAGGTGACAAACTAGATGTTAGTAATTATCGTCCAATTTCTTTGTTGTCCACACTTTCTAAAGTTTTAGAAAAAATTATATATACTCGTACTATTTCTTTCTTTAAGAATAATGATATTTTTTCTAACTTTCAATTTGGATTCAGGGAAAAACATAGCACAATTCATGCTTTATTGTCTTTTGTAGATAAGGTGGCACATGCTATTGATAAATCATTACACACAGTAGGAATTTTCCTTGACTTCTCCAAGGCCTTCGACACGATTAACCACAATATTTTACTCTATAAACTTTCTCATTATGGTATACGTGGGAAGGCCTTGGAGTGGTTCCGGAGCTATCTTTCTAATAGAAAGCAGTATGTTTCTTTAAATGATGTTAATTCCGAATTTCGTTATGTCACTTGCGGCGTTCCCCAAGGAAGCTTATTGGGTCCACTTTTATTTATTATTTATATAAATGATTTTTGTAAATCTTCCGATATATTGTCATTCATACTATTTGCTGATGACACTAATTTATTTTTTTCTCACAGAAATCCACATATTCTAGTAGAAACGATTAATATTGAGTTATTTAAGATTTCCCAGTGGATAAGAGCTAATAAATTATCTTTAAATTTTCAGAAAACTAAATTTATGCTTTTTAGTAAATCAATAGATTCTTTGCCCTCAAATATTGTTTTTGATAATAATGTATTGGAAAATGTGCCTTCTATTAAATTTTTGGGAGTAATTGTTGATAATAAACTTTCATGGAAATGTCACATTGATAGCATTTGTAAAACTATTTCGCGTAATATTGGAGTTATAAAACGGTTAAAAACTTGTCTCCCAATGAATTCTTTGTTTATGTTATACTCATCTTTAATATTGCCGTACTTAAACTATGGCCTTCTTGCTTGGGGGAACACGCATCAATTGTTTTTAGATAGGCTATTATTGTTACAAAAAAGGATTATTCGTATTATTTGTGATTCCACTGCACGCTCCCATACAGACCCTTTATTTTTTAATAATAAATTATTAAAAATTAATGACTTGTACTTATACCAATTAGGTCAATTTATGTATAAATATGATAATAATTCATTACCTTCAGCTTTTGATTTTATGTTTTTTAAAAATCAATCGGTTCATAATTACCCAACTAGACAGTCAAATGAATTTCATTTACCCCTTTTAAGAACTTTATTAGCTCAAAATACGTTTATTTATGATGGTCCTAAATTTTGGAACACTCTTGATATAGGTATGAAAAATGTACCTTCACTTAATTCTTTCAAAAGAAAACTTAAATTATATTTATTACAACGTTATGGTACTAGTTAACTTAATTGTTTGGTAATGAAAAAGGGTCATCGTAAAAAACCTTTCATTATTATTATTGTTGCTTATTCTGGAAATTGCGCCGCTATTTTAATGAAATAATATTTCTTATTCTCTTAATTTGTATGAAATTTTTGTTTTTATTTTATTTTATACATTTTCTTTTAGTCTTGCAGGTCCATACCTTCTCATTCCATACCTTCTCAATCCATTCATATTTTCTATATTTTCATTATCTTTTGTACAGCATCTTCTTGTTCATGTATGCTTCCACACTGCGTCTTATTTGTTCATACATTCATGTTCTCTTCAGTAGTCTCCGTAGGCACAACACTATTTTGAATTCTTATCAAACAGTTTTGTAATAATTACATTTTTTTGTAATACTAAACTGTATAATATTTGCTATCTTGTTTTTTTGTTTTTTTTTCTATTATTCACAATTTTTCCGTATTTGATTTTTCGTATTTTTTTCCGTATTTGATACTTTCATTACTTTGTAAAACATTAATTTTTGAGGGATTCCACATTATACAAGCCATGCTTTTTAGTGGATCCCTCCATTTTCACTTGAAATTTAAACATACAGCAACATTCGTTTACTTTCTGTTTCCGCTTTTTGATATGATTATTTCTAAATGTCAAAATTGAATTGTACCTTGTTTAAAAATCTAAAAATTTCGTAGTATCTTAATTCATTATATTTTAATCAATTATTATATCAACATACATTTTGATTGCCAATGTTTATAATTTATTGTTTATACTTTCACAAATGTTGTTGTGAATTATTCATTGTAAATATATGTACCTTCTTGTTGAAAATGAAATAAAATTGAACATTGAACATTGAACATTGAGTGAAAATACAAAGTGATATTCACTAACTCACTGCACTCACTTTGTACACGGAAGAAAAACTCGCCCGGAGTTTTTCTTACCTGAATACTTCGATCGTACATATCTTTGTAACGAAAGGGAAATTTGAAAAACCGAAACCTGTCCCATGATTTTATTGTTAATACGAATACAACAAGGTATGAGGGAACCGCTAGAATAAAAATTTTGTTTTGAGGATTTGGACAATGTTGCTAAGTCCCTTTAAGGAGTCAATGTTCGTAGGACCATGGAACTAGTATTTTAGACGAATACCTCAATAGTTGGACGAACATTCAAAATACACAACTGGATTATAATAATTATAATATAATCGACGCAAGTTTGTTTTGTTCTTCATAAACCGTGAAACTGACTCTTTAGTCATAATCCATAAACACAGACTATTACAAAATAATGAATACAATAGTATTAACTATCTTGCTTTGTAATGATGTCCTTAATTTGTAAAACTGTATTAAATCCTTCAAAACAACAATAACAACAACAACAAACAAAAACAACAACAACAACGAAGCTATATCGAACCTGACCCATTATTTTAACGCTATATCACCAACAATAACATAAATATAATTTAATAATGACATTTTATTTCAGTCCATTTTTCATGGGAATAGGGTTTTGCTCTTTCCAAGCGAATTCATGGCGGCTATAGCAAAAGTAAAGGAAGAGCGCAGAAATAAAAAGTGGTCGCAAATTGAGCCAACTGTCAACCCACCAAAATCGCGCAAAGCCTGGAAAATAAATACGGGCATTTCCACTGTCCTACTATAACAAAAGGACTAAATATAAACAAAATAAGCACCGAAGCCCCCCTCAGAAGAAAAACATTAAGACTCCAGAAAGTTAGAATTGATAGCTGGGGTTTTCGAAACTTGACCAGGCAGCCTTGACCTTGCCTGATATATACGCCATTAACCTATTTACGCCGCTCTAAGGGTCACTCGACACGAATACCACGAGGAGGAATTCGTATTCGTTGCCGTATTGGGTTGCTGGGGGTTAAAAAGACACGAGGATTCGGTCGTGGAGCACACACATCGCTCTGGAGCGGGGTCGACATGTAATAAAGGTAACATGGGTCGGGGGGGGGGGGGGGGGGGGCAGGGGAGGGGTGGCTGTTGCCGGTGATTTTTTTTTATTTACCTACTCCTTGAAATTTCGGTGATCATTTTATTTCCACGCATTAGGTTCAGAATCAGCCTGTTGGAATGTTCTTATAGATTTAAAATGTTCATCGGGGCGGCATACATTTGGCCTAAAGTTTTTGTTTTATTTCTGTGTTCTTGTATTATCAATGGACAGCGATAATGTTTTAGATGGCATTTCACTATAGTTCATGTCGCAGCGGTGAGAAGAAGATGTAAGCTTTGTTTCGAGTAGGCCTGTATTGGAGTAATGTCGAAGGAAGCATCATTATTTTCGAAGCATAAAATGAGCGAGTTTAAACCATAATCGTATAATTATGAAGATTAAACCAATAGAGTGGTGAAGTGTGATGTCATAAATGATGTCATAAACATTTTTTTTTTAGAATTTTCAAATTTGGACTTCATTTGCAGAAAGAGCATAACAAATAATGTCCAAATACCGAAAATCAAAGGAATAGGTTACGTATTGGCTGAGATATGCCCATCGGAATGATTTTTTTTTGTCAGTGTTATAGTGCACTGGTTCCTAAATTTAGGAACCAGTGCACTATAACACTGATTGCATATTGAAGTAAAATTCATTCGGATGGGCATATCTCAGCCAATACATAACCTATTCCTTTGATTTTCGGTATTTGGACATTATTTGTTATGCTCTTTCTGAAAATGAAGTGTTTTTATGACGTCATGGCTTCTGTACTCTATACAAAGCTTCGTCATCAAAATATCTAACATGGTATACTTTTATTTCTACTTCCACGTCAGTACTCAGCAGGATCCATAAGTCAGGATATATACGCCGAGGAACGAATATTCAAATTATACAATACAATGCAAAACATAACAAACATACAACAAACAATTAAAACAAAAGCGTGATCTCGGCCTAATTGCCGAGAGCGGGAAATGCTCCCCCGGCCTAAAGGCAAATTTTGTTCGTCGTTCTGCTGATCACAAGTAAATCGTTTGTCTGTTTGTTTGTTTGTTTGTTTGTTTGTTCGTCTGTTTGTTCATGTCTTGCCGGGGATATCAAATGCATTACACAAAGAAGATATCTCTCTACTAATCAAATGCTAATCTTATCGCATTTGTCATGAGAAGGATGTGACACATATCAAGTGTTTTTTTAATTTTTTTATCTCGGTATATTATGTCACGTGAGATGACGTCATCTTAGTGATGCATCATTGGCGGGTTGTTGTAGATTGCATACGTTATCTGGTCTATTTATCGCCATTTGATTATTGCATAAATAATCAAAAAGTGAAACAAAACAACTAACAACGTTGAAAGCCGGTTACTAAAGTTTACTAGAGAATACTACAGGGTAATACAATGATTTTTAAAATAAAATTTTGCACACGACGTCACGAGTCTTGCATATATGGCAGTTCAATAACATGTTTATTACTCTTATAAACAAACTTATAAACTCGTTTGAATTCAAACTTTTCGAGAAAGGCTGTTGAAAGCGAAATGAAATTGATGCTATTTATCGTTAATAATGTTCGTTGTTAAAATATTATATGGTTCCATTGGTTTGATTAAATCATGGAATTTAGAGCCATTATTAGGTCAGAAAGCTTCAAACACGACTTCAAATTATCGGTTTGTCATAAACGTGAGCGCACACAATCATCATGAATGATTCGTGAGCTCACGAACAAAATAATACTATAAAGTATCTTCCATGTATTGTCAATTTGCATAAAATTGTCCATATGTTAATGAACATATGTCCAATCGTATAGAAGTCATGCCAGTGACAGAAACTCTGATAATTCCAGACGTCTATTTTTACTTTTTTTTTGCCGAGCTAACAGACAACTCTTCCTTCGTTTCTCTCTTCTGTTTTTTCCCCCAATTCGCTCTGCCCTAGCAGTGCAGTCGGACATAACAGCCTTGTGCCACAAAAGGACAAAGAGTGGTATCAAGTTTCTCCAAATGTGTGGAGAGTAAAGAGTGTTTTTTTTCCCCCGTTGAAGAAGAAGTGTCGGTCCACCTCGCGTAGCCCCCACGTAGATTACTGAAAAATATTATACGTTCTCTTTTATGCGCATGTTTGAGTTCAAATACCGCGTATATATATATAGGAGACGGGTCGGTAATGAATGAAAGGGGAATCCAAGGCGGCGCGATGGCTGTAGCACGGGGCTGTGTCCGTGTCATCATCACTGGCTTACACACCCCTTTGATTATGTTGTCTTCACCGGGTCCCTCTCCCGTCTATTTCTTGCTCCCCTTTCCACCTCATACGCGCACTCGCACACTCGCTATACTGTACTCAATAAGCCAATCGTGAGTTAGAAACAGCGGGGGTGTGGGGACGATGGGGGAAGGGGGGGGGGGGGCGTTGGGGGCTACCTCCTGAATGAACTACTAGCAAAATCACGTATCACATTCTATATCGTAGGGGAAACAAAATAAGTTAATAAATACATCGCACCTATTCATTATTTTGAAAGAGCTTGCTTCCAACTTCATGCATGTTTTTATATGAATCATTGGAATCATCTCCAGCATGCCCTCCCGCTCCCCCACATGTGAATATAACCTGCAACGCCCCTACGTTTTTCGTTTCTTCTTTCTGTTCGTTTTGAAAGATTCTGATATGAAAAGAAGAAAATGAGGGAAATTATTCTGACGAGAGCTGGCGAAATGAAGATGAAACATGCATCTAGGTTCGAAAGTGAGAGAGCGAGAGAGTTGCGTCCTTAAAGATTATTTGTTCACCATTCAGAACTAAGGAGAATTATGATAATGCTTGTAAGACGAGTGAAAGTGGATGATGCTAGCGAGTTCCGGTTAAAAAAAAAAAAAAAAATGAAGTCGCAACACTTTGGTAAATGTTTAATTTCGTCACTTGTGTAAGGAACAAAAGATAGCATTTTCATTGTTGTGTTGATTCGATTTTGATTTGATTAGATGCATTTAATTAATGTCCACATGTTTAATAACGTAAAATAAATTCAATGCACAATTACAAAATAACACTATTCTTACAAACATAAAACACATTTTCTTATATTATGTAAGTATACAAAAGGGAAATAATTTCAAAGAAATAACTGTACAAGATAATTTATAAAATTTGTTCTCCAATTAGTACTAATCGTACATGTAACATCAACGAGATCATTCTCCTAATAACGAAATTGTATTGATTTATTTTACTATTGATAGAAATGATTAGGACATTAATAATTAAGTGATACGAATACTGGACAATGGTTATTATATATTAATTTAAATTATACATTAATCATAATAACGATTAGTACTAATGGTATTATTTTGAATAGCATTATTATCAACAATATAATAAATAATATTATTATTATTTTATTTTATGTTATCATTATTATCATTAATCTCATTTGTACTATTATTATTATTTATGTTATTATTCATGTATTTTACGCCATTATTATTGTTGCTATTATTATTAATATCAAACGGAATGTAGTATTATGCATGTATATGTACACATTAGCAGTTTGTAATGCGCGCTCTCAACGTCGAAGAGAAAATGTATAATTTTGGCGCGCTCACTACGTACGTAACCATGGATACGGTTTGTCGTCTGCTAGCTCCGTTTGGCGTACCATTGGCCAGTGCCCCGGGATGTATGACCCCTTCTTCACTCTTCCATTCTTTTCCCTTGACCCCCCTCTCGCACATCTCGTCACCCAAATATCACTTGTCGAAAGGGGTTCACCCTATACTAGGGTCATCCATTCGAATCGAAGGTCCGTGAACTTTGACTCTAGATCTGACAATCGCTATTTTAGTTTCAATCACATCTTACACATGATTGTCCATATAGTTCAGCTATTAATAGTTTTTGCATATCAGAATATTATTATAACAGGCAATTCATACTTACGTCTAGCACTGGCTCAGCACTGGATAAATCCACTGCTAGACGCAGATATGAATGGAATGTCTAGCATCAGTCTGGCATAACTTTGATCCACTGTTGATCCACTGTTGATCCACTGTTGATGCTAGACACTCGTCTAGCACAAGGTTGCGCATGCGCATTACGGTATTACGCGTTCAGAATTTGCAAGTCATCGTTACGTCACAATAGACGTCTACTAGTGCGCATGCCCAGTCATGTCCTAGACAGCTTTTCGATCCACTGTTGTATTTATACTTGCGCGTCAGTTATCCACTGTTGATGCCGAGTATGAATGGTCGGCTTTTTCGTCTAGCACTGGCTCGGCAGTGGATTTATCCAGTGCTGAGCCAGTGCTAGACGTAAGTTAAGATGACAGTGTTAAAATGAGATACGAATTGAATACCCATCATTCAATGGAAAATGCCATTTTTGTCCTAGTATATCGTACCGCCAGGTATACCCGGAAGGTGACAATGTGAGTTATGTTTCTTCTTTTTCGGCACGTATTATTGTTAGAAAAAGTTGAAACACATGCTAGAGCAAGCTGAAAACGTACGTGTACGCCCAGCATGTATGTAACATTATATCATAAGGAAAATAAGAGAACACTTGGTTATTGCAAGGAGGTGTTACTATTAGCAAGCCAAGTTGATCTCATTTCCGATATAATATTTCCTCGAGAGAATTTCATTGTCTTGCTTACTCAGCAGCTGGGCCTGGAATGTTACAGTAATTTTGTTGAAACCAGATTCCGACGGGACATCCCCCCTTTTCAATTTTTTGCTGCTAATATACTTCCTAAGAACAAACAAGTTTGATCTTCTTGATATTGAACTGCGCTATGATGTAAAACATGAAGAGGTGTCTTCGATTCATGTTCATGATTATGCAGACAATTTCTTTGGCGTCTCGAGAGTTAAATTCATTACTTATCAATCATTTATATACACCATTATGTGCTAAAATGTTGGTGTACGGTTAGTATAATGATTAAAAACGAAGTCCAAGGCTATACTGCCAAAGGTAAATAGTCCAGCCCCCTATAAAGTTTTTTTTTCCAGGAAAACTACCTTGAATTTGTGGTTAGTTCAGAGGTAAGATCAACTTTCGCTCCAATTGACGCGAAGAAGACGATTAGGAGGGGCTGTCCAAACACACGAGGGTCCGTCAGAGGTTAGGGTAGGGGTCGTCAGTTTACACAAAGCTCTGGGGGCGTTTTTTGTTTGTTTCAAGGGCTACAATACCACTTGCGATACTCGATACTGCCGCTTTGATTGACAGACGATGAAGAAGAATACATAGGCCTACACTTCCTTCAATCTGACATAATTCATTAATGAAATTTGACATATCCCGTTGTTATTACAGTATTATTTGGAACACGATACGTTTTTATTTGATAGGACTGTCGCATTTTTGTCATGGAATTTGTGTGATTGTGGTGTAGACCGTTTGATGGGGTATATTTTAGCTAAGGGAACGAACGGCGGCAGGAAGGATGCGGCCACAATGTCTTCCCCACGTGATTGCTTGTCTTGTCCAACTTTGAACAAATAATTATGAATATATAGGGCACATGTTGCTCATAACCTATTTTAAAACAAATTTCTCTTATTACAAAAAAAAAAAAAGAAGTTTGTTTTATACAACCATGGAATGAATTCCTAATCGCACGTCAACAGGAGCTGGTAATGTATCTATACAAAATTATGCATTTTGCTATTGTAGTTGTATATAGAAGTTAGAACAATAACGCCTTCTTAATCTATACGTTTAAAAGCACAATGTGATTTCATTTACCCATGGCAGGATATTCGTGTCATTAGAAGTATTTCCTGAAAAGTAATCACTGTTGTGATTATAATTACAATAACTTTGTGCAGGCGAGAAGCCCATATTCTGCTTCCGATATCCCCTTAACCCTGCCACTCACCCCACAAATCCACATTACGCACAGCTTTAACGCGTACAAATCGATGAAAGTAGAAAAGGGTTTATACTTTTTGATGGAGGGGTGAGTCAAAGACGGCAGAAAGGTCTCAAGTGATCGGCTATCAGAAAACTTAATCAATTGTAGCCCGCAAGGATTGCCAGCAGTCACACGGGTTTGCACCGAGGCATGACGGGATTTCCTTTGCCGGATTTATGGCGGGAAAACTGATGCTTGAAAATGACCCGTTCCAACAAAATTCTTTCCTGTGTTAGTTCAAGCGGGACGAATAACCGTGTCTCTATATTCTCCACGACTGTGTCAGACTCCGTGGCCAGTTTCCCCTCCCCCCTCTCACTTTCACTTGCCTCTATAAATTAAAGGTAATTACATATAAAAAAACTGCATTCCATCTATATACTAACAATTTTCAAACTGTATTCCAGCCACTCTGATACAACATTTCACTCCCTCCAAACTTATTCGGTAAACGAGTTCAGAATACAAGTTAAAGGGGTAGTACAGTTTTGGTAAGGCTGAACCAAGGCTGAACCAAAACCTGCACAGTAACATTACAAACTAATATTTATAACCCCACCAAGGTATACAAAAATATAAACGACTAAGTAAAAAGCCTGTCATCATTCAAAAAGCGCCATTAAAACACAAGAGGGCGCTCTCTAATAAGGCATTGGTTTCAACCATTTTTCATACAAAATTATGCATGTGATGTTTTGTTGAAATGATGATCATTTGGGGCCCAAATAAATACGATCGGATATATTTATTTACATTTCAGCCATTTCTGAACCGATTTTGACAAAAAAAACGTTTATTCTGCCATTAAAATTGCATGTTCTTTCAAATTTAAAGCGGTAGTACAGTTTTGGTAAGGCTGAAATTTATTAACCAAACCTGGACAGTAACATTATAAACTAATAGTTATAACTCCACCATGCTCGATAGGTATACAAAATTACAAACGACTAAGTACAAAGCCTGTTATCATTCAAAAAGAGCCATTAAAACACAAGAGGGCGCTCTCTAAAAAGGCATTGGTTTCAAACATTTTATATACAAAATTATGCATGTGATATTTTATTGAAATAATGATTAAATAGAGAGATCATCAACAATTATTTAAAAAACGCTTTTGAAAATTTTTGAAAAAGTGTAAGTATTTTTTTAAAATTTTTTGAAAAAATCATTTAATTATTTGGGCCCCAAATAATTATAAGATAAGATATATTTATTGATATTTCAGCCGTTTCTGGACCGATTTTGACCAAATAAAGTTTATTCTGCCATTAAAATTGCATGTTCTTTCAAATTTAACACTCAGTTTTTCATTACCTCACGAAAAAATTGTGTTGTGCAGCGCCCTCTCTACCAAAACTGAACTACCCCTTTAAATTCCCCTCTTTTGCTTTGATTTGATTGCTGACTTAGCGATAAGTCTGTTGTTCGTTATTCCTTATCAGTGATCAGTTTTGTTCCGCATGACACAACTGATTTTGTATCACTGGGGTTATAATTTTCATTATATGCAGGTATTCGAGAAGTGTGAATATTTCAAAGCAAAATTTAACAAATAATACCGTAATTATGACCCGATTAATACATGTATTGTTTTTAGATTGAGCAGAACATTTCATTATTGGAGATACGAAGCAATTTATTATTTTAAAAATGTAGGCTACACTACAATAATAATGATTATACATTCATGAACGATGTAATATAATGAGTTACATGTCATTATAATACCCCTAACAATTTATATTATAAGAGGGATACCGGAATATCGTAATAATAATATATGGAATATTCTGAATGACTATAAGGTTAACCTAAAAAGTTATTTTCTTCAAAAACTAGCGGACCGGGTTCGATGGAATCATTTTGTCACGGCTCACTGGCAGACTGGGTGATCGAGATTGCCGGGCATCAATCCTGGCCACTTAATTTGCACCACACCGTTATAAATTGTCGGGACTACAGAGGAAAATCGTTGGCAGAGATAGTGCACGGACGTGACTTTAGAGTACACAAACACCTACACAGCTGTTACTAGGGCACAATAAATCTACAGCCGTGTATTATCTTAAATTGTGTTTGCATTTATCCAAATATTTCCTATTCCTCATCGAGTTTCTTAATGATCATTATCGAAGATCGTTACGGCGTTCTAATATTTTCCGAGGCTCCGCCATTGTTGCAGAAAGTCTATATAATAATATATCCGTCATGTCTGTGCATTGTCACTTGTCAGTGCGCCGACTGAATATTGTCAGATGTGTGGCAGACACTTCCTATTGCTCAAAGTTGTTTTATTTTTTATCTGTGTCGTTAAGACCCATCCGTTCTGCTGCGCGGTTCGTGACAGTCATGCACTTTCAGGGGTGATGCGGAGAGTCGTTGCCATGGTTACGTATATTCACCGAATATGATTGAAGAGTGACTTGGGGGATGGGATGTTTATTTCCGTAAGCAGGTAAGGGCGGGTTCGGACATAGCACTACATAATAGAAGCCCTCATTGCACACAGGAATCTATATATGACAGGTCTGAGAAACGGTCCCCTTTTGAAATTTCTGACATCTTGAGGTCGAAGGTCAGGGACATCAATATATAATATATACTTGTTAAATCTCGATTCGCTTGTTTGGTTAACTTGTGCCATTGTTTCCCCACCATGCCTGTAAATATTTTGTTAATCTCTCACAAACTTATAAATAATCTCGAGAGACGGGGAAAAGAGGGTTGCTCACAACGCCAAGACATGCACGCACCGGCCACGATTTATCGATATCAAACAAGCCTTCTGACAATATTGTATTTTTGAGGTGGAAGAATGCGAGGAGGATAAAATGGGTGATTTACAATGATTCATGGGGCACACAGATTGCAAAAAGGCCGCTTTTATAAAGTCAGCTCTTGCTTGCGTACATGTCAAGAGATGAGCTTGGACTTGAAAGCGATGAAAGTTATAAACTCCGAAAACAAACACGCATTATCAGGTGTGGGACTGGTAAATCACCGATAGGAACACCGCGGACATATTTTCCCTCTGGTTTTAAATGGATCAGGGAGTTTTAACTATTATTTATGCGATTTTTTTTTTGGCGTGGGGCCCCCTCAACCCTCCAAATCTCTTGGAGATGATTTTTGACTTGAAATAAAACATATCAAAGCAGATTGATGGGCACGTCAATCATCCGAATATTTCTGTCAGTTTCGGATCTGTTTATCTGCATGGATGCACACTTCGCCGAATTAGTAAGAGAAAGGCGTTAATATAAGTCACCATTTTGTACTACGGAGATAATCATGTTTACATTAGGGAAGCATTCTAGACACCTAATTCACTTGGTGTTTGTTTTTTGATGAACTTTTATCAAAATGATTAGAAATTATCTTAACACGATTATGCATCACGTAGAGAAAACCCCCGATTTAGAAGTTGGTATAATATGTAAAAGTAATTCGAGCAAACAATCGAGTTATAACCATTCCCATTTTAGCCTCACGTGTTGCAATTTTACATGGGTGGTTGATTTCTCTATAATCAACCCTCGATTAATTAGATATATCGAATTAAAAGTGTAAAAAAAAATAGAAACCTTCAAGAAAGGATTGACAATAATGTTAGAAGATTCAATTCAACTAAATTATGGAGAAGATGATATAATTTGGTAGGCTTTGGATACTTAGAAAACAGCATTTATATATCGTCAATACAACTTAATTCGACACTCAGAATTGCATAGGTTTACATCGCCATTGACATTGCTGTAAATTGTCGTTAGAGGGAGCTATTGCTAAAAAGAAAAGCAATCCGTGAATTTAATTCAGTTTTCGACATCTCGCCGCGCCGGTTGATAGATTTAGAATGTTCTATTTCTAATGAAAATATATAATTGATATATAGAGAGTGTTGAAACTTGAGTAAGTATGTTAAATGCACCATGGTCAAACTGTGTCCTTACCAATACTTAGTATTATGTTTCAGCTGCTTTCATTATTATTACTATTTTAAGTGTTGGTTATTTTTTACATTTGAGATACATAGGAGAGTTACAAAGATAATAAATGTTTTTTGTTGTTGTTGGCATTTTATGCTGTTATTGGGAACATATTTTTTGTTTTCAATGACATTAGTATTGTATCAAACTACTCAACAACAACAATCATTGCCATGGCTACAGATTGCAATACGCTCGTCACCTCTCGATATATAATGTATGGATATATCAGGGGTAGATGAACCTTGCTGACCTGTGTATAGGTATCAATGGATCCAGTGATGATAATGGAATGGTTGACCAGCAATATCTCATCTATCACATTCCATTTGTTGATCACGGATCTATATATATCAACAACAAGGAGTGATCACGGTTATCCGCCATTTTGAATCTGGCCATTTTTATCTGACCATCAGATAAAAGTGGTAAGACCCCTCTCGGTCAACACCTAATTAGTACTGTACGACCCAAGCTGGACTGTACATGCCCCCTTGTCAAGCTTGTCAAGGACACAATCAGAAAATGCTCGGAATGTGCCCCCTCATTGTGTTGCCTCCTCATTAGCGTAACCACTACCTCCTCCCCTCTCCCCATCACCCCATCCCTTACTTTGCCCAGAAGGGTTGAGACCAACCCCGCTTCGGTGGTCGTTTAATCAACCACGCACTAATGCCCGGGCGCCAAGGCTGGCCGATGAATGAGAACAAGATGGCGGACTGACCACTTGCGGTCCGGCTTTTGTTTCAGCGCCCGTCTCAGATTAACACCAATGATAACATCGGTGAAAGCGATGATCTGTTTGTAGTGAATTATCGGCGAGACCTTGCTGCGAGCGATCCGTGAGGAGAGCCGACGTCAAGCGACCACGAACAATGGGGGATCGAAACATTTTCCCCTGTCATTCGCCCGTCATTCATATACCGATATATACGCCAACATATCAAGTTCCAATTTCGCTGTTTCAGCAGTACGATATATTCCTTCTAAATTAGAACATGGATTGCAATCCTTGATAAGAACAAAGTAAATACCAATCAGGAAAGACGAAGGTGGTATAAAATGCAGTTTGCAAATAAAAAAAAAAACCATGAATAAAACAAAACATTTTATCGGCAGTCTCGATATAAAAAATAGCAAACAATAAACCGAACATAATATATTTTCACTTTGGAACACATCAATACATAATACGCTGATTGATTGATATTACTCAAACAATTTTCATCCGAATAGAATGCAATTGATTAAAATTGTTTGTGAAGTGTTCATACTGTTGATGAAACAGTTATGTATAACAACAGTGATATAAACTATCAAATAACATACATAATTATATCATTAGGGATATGTAATACATTTGTCTACGTCAGAATTATAATTTATCAATATTATATCAGAGAATAGAATTCATAGTGGTTGTTATTATTATACTGACACACTTGTTAGCAATGATAAAGAAGTAACGTATTATATTATGTAAGTTATCTATGATGCAGCAGAGGCGGTAAAATTTTGCCATTTCATACTCACAGTCGTCCATAAACGCTTCTTTCCTCAGATTTAATACACAGGTATTCTAACTTCCAACTCCTAAGCAGAACAAGGTATACGTATACACAAGTGGAGATACTAGTCGATGATGGCCAAATCACCCGGGGGGCAAAACGGACATCCTCGTCATCGAAACGGTGTGAGTAGAGACTAGCTCTTTGTTGTTGTGTTTGCTCGCGGAGGAAATCAAGTGTTTCATCGGCTCGCGAGATTATTTTCAAAGTCATTTGAAGAGGAGAAGGATAGTGTAGAGGGAAGGAAATGTGAGACCAAGGAGGTATAGTACAATAATAGAAACACATCTGAGACGTTATAGTTAATGAGTGGGTTTTTTAAATTAATGAAAACATTCCGAAACGGAGTCGGGAAACAAGACTATATAATTATATGATACCTATGTCGAGTATATATGGGAGAAAGATATTTTTGGCCGGTATTATTACTGTCTATGAATTAAAATCTTTGCTCGACCATTGCCCCGTTGCAGAAAGAGTTGCAATCGATTGTAAAGTTGCGATTAATTGCAAGTCATGCAGAACAAATCCAAATTTGAACCAATCAGATTTGTGCATTTAGTCACATGTTCTGACTTGCAATTAATTGCAATTTTATATAGATTATTTTAAATACCGGTAATCTTTTTTTTTTTTACTACGGGGCCCATTATCTACGAATTGATAGTATATCAGTCGCGCAGGTGAAAATTGATGGTTCCTCGCTCTGTTCCGTGACATTTGCTCCGACAACAATTGCTCCTATTTCTTTCCCTTTCATAAACCAACAAAGATTTCTAAAAACTAGCTGTAATTCTAGACTTGGCCATAACCCTAACCTCTAAAACGATGATAACATGGTGATAATCGGTCATGACACCAGGGGCGGATCTAGCTTTTTGCTAGGGGGGGGGGGGGGGGGTGTCCCAATGACGATCTAGCTTTTTTGCTAAGGGGGGGTTTGACCCAATGACGATGCGGAGCATCGTCCATGAGCCGCGAAGCGGCGATTTTTTTTTTGCTATTTTGAACCCCCGTAAGTGATTTTTTCCCCACTTTTTTCCACTTTTTTCACTGATACATTTTCACTTGGCAGCCCAAGTAAAATTGAATGTAAAATTGAATGTAACAACTAACATAATTATCAGGAATACCTAGTTAATATTTCATTATACGTTAATATTCTGAACAAGACCGTCCAAGTCAAAGTATTATTTTCTTTTTACTTTGTAGTATTACATTTTTGATAAGACACAAAGAAACACATAATTTTACAGGTATAGCTTCTTCTTGGTTCCCCATATTTCACATAATGTTACATAACTTTTTATTGATTGATTATGTAATGATTATTGTTAATAATATAGTTCTGTGTTTTTAATATTTTGCTTTATATAATTATAATTTGTGAAATATTGAAATAAAATAAAATAAAAGTTGATAAAAAATGTATAAACTTTAAGTAACCATTCCCTGAACATTATACGTAGTACATTATTGTTGTCATCCTTAAAATCATGAGTGTCATACAACCAATTATGCTGCTTCATTCTTAACAAAAAAACGAACCAGTACAATTAATATAAAAACAAAAAAACAATGTAATCGTTGTTGAACATTTGGATTCTGAGATAACACGAGCATTGAAAATGGATTCTGGGAAGGGCCGACATCAATAAGCTTTCTAGGTCAGTGGTTAGAGCACTGGTCCAGAGGTCTCGGGTTCGAGTCCGGGGGGAAGCTCAATATATTTTCTTCAGTCGTGTTTTAATTCAATATATTTCTAGTCATTTCTTTTTGTGTGTATGACTACGTGTGCATTTTTAACATATATTTGTTTCAGAACTATTTTTCTGAAATTAGGGTATATACCCCCGGAACATTACTAGCAAAATTACGACAATTCTTGAACTGAGAAATATATAGTCCGATAAATCAAAGAATCTCGATTTCCATCAAATATGGTATAATTAACTTAATGCAATGATACGATGAAAGTATTGGAAACGAATATATCACCCAATAAGATTAGTGAAACGTCAATCATTGGATAAACTTATAATCCGCTTTTCCATAAAAAAAATATATTGTGTGTCCGCCTCCATATCGCATCAATTATTAAGAAAGAAACATCAGATAAAACAGAAATCTTCACAGCTTATCGCCACCTGTGTGACATTATACGATATCGAGATGTGTCGATTACAAAAACAGTTAAAGGTATAGTGGCTGGATTTAGATTAAAAGTGTAAACTAGAAGAACATGAGTGCCTTCCAAAACAATTCGAACACCGAAGTATGATTTAAATTCTTGGAATAATGAAGTTTTCATTAACGTTTTTTTTTTCCGTTACTCGCACATAAAAGCGATCAGGTGATAATATGTATTATAATATTATTTTTCACGTGCAGTTCGTAACTGTTAAACAAAAATACTAACTGAACATGTCAGTCTCCATTACCGAATGAGTGTGACGGTTTTTTTGGTGAACCTTCGCGAATGGATATATAGGATTGGAAGTGGAAATCTTGCCTTTCCTTGAGCACCCATCGAAGACTAACCCTTTCGCCGGTTTTACTCAAAATATCACTCCTCGGATGAGGACGGGACGTGACTCGGTTTTTATGGAGTAGGGAGGGTGGATGACATCATGCGCCCCTCCGCCTTCTCAAATGTTAAATGTATACCCATAGACCTACTACGATATACTGCGTCTTTGGTGGTACAATTTGCTTTTGTTTTATTTATTTATTTTGATTTATCAAATGTTCATATACCATGTATACCATACTGAGTCTCTGCAACATTTTGCTTTTGTTTTATTTATTTCTTCAAATGTCAAAAAAAAAGAAAAAGCGAAATACATGACAGGAAGAGATCTATTTAACGAAATGAAATACTCATCACGACATGACTATACCGCATAATTAGCCCCAGTAACATGAAGGAATGCTAACAAGGCTATATATCAATATTACTTGAGCTGAACTATATCGTATATCTGTGTAAACGATGTTAGAAAGGTCTAACACTTTACGCTAACATATGTTTTGTCTGAAATAACCATTATTAAAGTTTAACTTTGAAAGTGGTGATATCACAGCTTTTTACCTCAAAAATAAAATCTCAGTGAAGATGCCTTGAGCTGGTCCATATCATATATATATGGAAACGACGTGAGAACGGTCTTAATATCGGAATGCGAAAAAAACCCACTAACATACACGATCTTAACTTCTTTAAAATAATCGTTACTCAAATATACATTTGAAGTGATGATATCGCATTTTCCCCCCAAAAAATGAAATGACGAATAAGCTCAGAGAAGGTACATCAATATTGTTAGCTGATCTATTAAATCGTATTTTACACGAACATCACGAAACATTTATCTAAATTACAACTACTATAAAGTCTCCCTTTGAAGTTATGTTATCGCAGTTTGTTTTTTACCCCTGAAGTGAAATGAAGGAAAAGGTCAGAGAAGGTAATATTGATCATGTTGATGTCTTGAACTAATCTATACATTCTTATCTATGTGGAAGCGACGTTAGACCAGAGAGTTGGGACGACCAAGGAGGTACCTCCTTGGTTAGAAATGGTTAGAACTGTCTTGATGGCATTTTATCATCCACTTACATTTACGAAACATTCGTCTCTCTTTGAAGTTATGATATGGCAGCTCTTTAATTACCCCAAACAAATGGAATGAAGGAAAAGCTCACAGAAGGTAACGTCTTGAGCTGATCTATGTCTTATCTATGTGGAAGCGATGTTAGAACACCGTCTTACTTGCTTACCGGCAGATGACAGCTTGGTGATGCAGCAGAAATAATAGGAAGTTATCATCGCATTTTTTATGGATTACATAAATCTCCCCGAGTATGTATTACTCAAGGGAAGTATGCATTTTTTCTCCAAAACCTAATTTGTCAGCAAATCTTTCCGATAGTATCTGATGACTTCCTCAAAAAAATCTCTGTCAAACTCAAGATCAATGAAGATGGGACGCTCCTCACACAAATGTATAGACAAAGCATCCACATAATGACACATGGGTTTTCATTATTGCAAATTGTCGATAGAGGGCTTCGGTTTATATAACATTTACTATCGCTGTTTTGATATTTTTTTGGTATAATGCTCTCTCATTTAAAGACGCGGAAGGTATCGTTCATAACATTGTGAAATTTGTCACTTTTTATCATATTTACAGTGACCCAACGCCCGAAATAAATTTATAATAATATGAAAGAGATTTTGAAAAACTCTTCGTATGAAAACTGTAAGTCTACGTAAACTATCATGTGACAATAAATATATTCTGTATCTGCATAATACATTTTTGTAACACATAATATGGTCGTTGGTGAAATAAAAAATAATCTCTTTCACAAATCAAAGATTTATTTTTGTGCGTTAGTCCCCAATCTGTCACATAAACAATTTTTTCCAAAGGATTGTATACTTCTTGTAAAAGGATGTTTTCGGTGGCTGTATTTCATGCAATTTTAACGACTCCTTCGATGCCGTATGTGAGATCCTGTGCTCCATCCAGGCCATGATGTGACCCATTATCAGCAGCATCATGACCGGGTTTTCGTTCTCTAATTCCTACAGCCCTAAATCTTCGGCTGCAGATTCCCATCACAACCCCCATTAATAATCCCACTTTCCTCCCTTTGTTTACAAATCATTTCCCCAGTCAGGTATTCAAGTCGGTCGTTACAGTCGAGAACGGGTGGACAGTTGGTCTCAGTATCACTGGCGTATTTGATTTTGAGAGGGATTGGGGGCTGCAACCCCCCCCCCCCCCCCCCTCCCCACCACCGCCACCACCAATTTTTTCCAAGTGTGAATTTTGTAAACAATTGAGTCACGAGTGATAAGTCCAGTACTCCTGAGGGAATCTTGTAAATCTACCTGCCGCGTGGTACATCTTCCCAGGTATATACGAGCATATTAGATTTGGGAAATCGATTGTTTCGTTCGTCGTATTAGAGCCCCCCAAATGTTTTTTTTTTTTTTTTTTGGGGGGGGGGGGGGGGGGGCTTATACGCCCGTACATTGCAGTCAGAGCTGTACTTACGGCTCATAGGAGACACATTTTACGCTCGAGATAATCTCATGAAGAAAAACAAACGAACATCAAATTTTTATTTTATTTAATAAAACAAATTTGAGCCTGGTAAATTTCAGTTTGTTATAAATAAGCTACATTATATTATATGGACCTTCATATAAACCTTATGTTGACTCTGTTATGTTGATTATTGTCATTTTGCAATGATACATTCATTAAAGTTGGTGCCAACTATATTTAATGGTTCTATAGTGTGCATTAAATAATTGAAATTTGATATAAGGAGAAAATGGCTTTAAAATATTACTGCCTATTTTCTACAAGAAGTAACACAATTTCAAGTCATTTAGATGGGGCCTTACGAAATCATGCACAAAAGCTCGAAAGTTGCAAATACATTTTACTAATTAATTTAATTAGTAATAATTATTGAACTTTTCGTGCAATATCATTAATAATCTATTATCTACTACCATTGTGTTGCTAGTAATGCAGGGCCACTAATACGTTTACCGGTTTGTTGTAAGTGGAGTAATCGGGATAAACCCACACGGGGGTGGGGAGGGGGGGGGGGGGCAAAGCAGGGTGCAACATCAATCAGCCTGTGCCTGTACCTATGCCTGTTGGTTGGTTGCATGGGAGAACCTACATAATACTAGAGTTGGGGAGAAGAGATATACTGTAGACGATGGCACTGATAACAATTGCGCCCCTCCACTCCACCCCCTCACCCTTATACTCAATTCCATATAGAAACGACAGTGTTGCCTAGCAACGCACCTAGCAACGCACCCAGCATCTCACTCCATTTTTCTATTGATTTATGGACCGCGTCCCGCCAAGGTGAAGGTCATTGACGGTCCGTCCAGTCGTCCCCCTCCGCACCCCTCGATCAGGGGGTCAAGGGCTGCCATGGGGGTGCTTAGGCGGGCTAAGATATAGGGCTCTAAATGTCATCCAGGCTCTAACGCACCTGTAAATGATGGCTGCGACAGGTTCGTCGCAATACCTCGATCATTGGCTATTTCATGGCTATATATACCAACACCGAGAGCACATGATGGTAGCCGACCCTACATACCCAGCAATACTATAATAGGTCGAGAGGTCCTATCGCAAAAATTATTCCATAGGTGTCAACAAAATTATAATTAAAATCATATCATCTTTATGGCGAATGTATCGCTCTTGTTTTGCAAAGTGTAACACATACCAGCGTGAATGTCCATATTATTAACCCTTTACTATACATAACTATGCTATTATAATTTATTTACACTGTTAACTTTCAGGCATAATTTACATATTACAAAAATAATAATTTCGCCTTTTTTTGTGCTTGGCAATGGAACAAAAACATAATGTTGTCATGGCATGCCTTCTTTACTAGGCTGCTATTAGCAGTCATTAACTCCTATCAACAATTCCTTTACATATATTCAGTTTTGCCTTGATTCTCTGCACGATATCATTATGATGTCGACATTTATAATATTATGTCATATACTTGCTTGACTTGCGTAATAAATGTCAAGTACGTAGAAGATGAGAAATAGAGGATACGAATAATAAATAATTAAAGTGCAAGTTCGTCCACAGTTTTTTTCTTCATTTCAACAGTAAACCTTGTCATGAGTGTTCTGAAGAGGTGAACTGGTCGAGCGGTCAGAGCTCAATCTGCTCTTCCCACAAATCAGGTCGGGTTCGATTCCTAGGCCGTGTCTCTCGGATGGTGACGATTAAAGGCTGTCCTAGGCGTAAATAATCATAATTGAATGAACGCGGCTGTTAAAAAAACATAATAACCAAATAGGGCGGCGTTATTAACTATTCATCTCAAGTGAATCGTGAAAATACCAAAATTAATTATTAAAAAAAAGGTAATTAATGAAACTTGATCCTACCCCTAGCCCTCTGCATTGGTAATGTCTTGATTACGATCACCCGCCCAGTGTTTTTATTCGGAATCCTCGCCTCAATAACCGCTCATCATCACGATCAAACAACTAGATAATGGTACCCCCTTGGATTATCTAACATGTCTATAAAGGGTAGGCCGTGATGAGCTGCTGGTGGGCTGGGGCTGGCCCATGGATGAACGAAGTATACCGTCTAATGTTCCATGCTAATCACCCCGAACCCAACGATCTAATCAGCGCCCAGACACAGACGGCTGCCATAAATCTTTATGGCAACTCCAGCCTGGTTGAGCTCCCGTCGCACCGGCCGCGCGGGGATCATTCGGAGATGCGGGTGGGGCTGTCTTCTTTCTAGTACCACGGAGTTCCTTGCTAGTAGTAGTAGTACTGTATTCCAGTATAACCACATTAACAACTTTCAATATTTTGTAGAAGGTTAATCATACATTAACGCAAATCAAACGCATTTATTTTTAAAAACCCCATTGCTCATTTAAGCACGAAACAAAGTAGAGAACATACAGAAAGAGTCATATTGTAAGTTTAGCTATGAAAAATCCAGTAATCAATTATAAATTGAGTACTGAATTGTTCATATCAATACTTTTAAGTGTAAGAGCACTCATACACGCCTACAACTGCCAGCATAATATTGTATACTTGATTGACAAAATATTATGAATATCTGACGTTGGCGAGTGTCAGAAAAGTATCGACAAAATATCATAACACATACCGTCCAATGTACGAATACATTTCTGATAAATTTAACCCAGAGAGGTGGGAAGGACTCCGCCACTCTGTTAAAACATTATCCTTCGGGTTTGTGTCGGGTTTATTATTGCTTTTGACTAGTTACTAGATCCATTTAATATAATTAAACTGCACGTACTCTAATATCAACAATATAATACCATTTTCGGTTATATAGTCACATGATCATCCCATGTTCGCTTTTTACAACCTTTCATTCATTACTCATCATGCACAGGAAACAATTAATCGCAGCTCTGTTTAGTTCACATTCTCCAACATGTATGTATTCATCTAAATAATCATTAGCATAGCCATATCTTACTGATGTGGTTGGTGTGGGGGGATGGGGGGGGGGGGGGGGGGGGCTGGTGGCACGCCAATTAATTGGGAATAATCTATATGTGTCTTTGTTTTTTATTCTTTTGGGTTTACTTATAATTATAGTAGGTGGTGCAAGTGATCCGTGCCCTCGTGCCCCCCCCCCCCTCCCCCTTCCTCCGTGCCACATGCCCCTGTGCCTCCCTATCTCCGCCACTGCTGAACATTACTCTACCAATGAGTATTACATGTATTGATAGCTGCATTAAATGTACGTTTATCATGTTTATGGGACTTTAACACCAACCGATTGATAAATACATAGTAAATAATCCATGACAAGTTGTAACAGAGAGGTATTAAAAAGCATACCCCATTAATCAGCGATTCGTCATTCATAATAAAAATTTTAAAAATCCTCCATAATGTACAATAAAAACTATAATAAACACCCATTACTCGGGAATGGTTGAACATTTAAAAGCGTTCCCTAAAGTGACGTCACCCTGTAAAAATCGCATGTGGACGGATTGGTTAACAGTCATGACAAGACCGGAATGTTGATAATTATGGATGAATTTTCTGATACATTATCTTTATGTAAACGATAATTATTCAGTCATGTCGCCAATGGCAGGCACAAACCGTATTTATATCCAGGACATTGCGATAATCAGTACTGGCGATAATAAGTTAGAACCGAACAATAAAATTCGACAAAACTAACCTAGCGGTCCTCACATACCCCATCGTAATCGTATCACCAGTAGAAATCTGGAGCATTCGTTATAAAGATATTTATGAATGCATTATTTGGATTTCAAATTATATAGTGGATTGTTATAACTGTGTACAGAGTAAGAGCACTGAGTTGGCAAAAACCACTTTGCATTTTCGCTCATTACTCGGTCATTTGACATTCATTTACCGTGGAATTTTCACACATATATCACTCAGTGGACTATCAGGTCACAAACATACACATGTCATCAACCATTCACCATGTCCATCAGTTTTTGCACAAGTTACTAGATCCCTTTAAAAAAAGGTAAATCCACTTTGTTTGACCAATCAGTGTAGCAATCGTTCGAAAGAGCAATACCGTACTCTTCATGAGTTATCATAATGCAAAGCCAGTAACATTTCGAGATTGTTGTTGTTTACACACACCGCAATGAAGGTGGGTTCTCTATACATAATTATACATTGGTATACTAGCATGCGGATCAATATGAGCTGTCATCACAAATTAAGTTGCGCACTCTGCTCTGTTTTTGAAAGAAATATAACACCTTATACTGTATAGTGTCTTTATTATCAATCACTTCCTGTAGATATACCATGTATGACATATTTTATCCATCAACATCCTACGAGATCGAGTCTAACGAATTCCACCTATATCATATTTCAAAAGAAAACATTTACTAACTAAACAGGAACATCGCGATTTTAGTGTTAATTTAGTCGCCTTCTCCCGTTCCCTGACCCGGACATATATTAAAGGGACTTGTCATAATGTAAAATGGCGCTTTTCAACGCATGCGCAAAAACCAGTAGTAAACATACAGTCCTGCGAAAAATCGTGCCCAGTCGTAATAAAGCATTTAAAATGCCTCCTTGCGCCACAAATATGTTTTTTTGTTAAACCAACAGTTTTGGTAGATCATGCGTGATGCGTTGATATTTTATTAGCATGCAATTGGGCAATAATTATGGGAACGACTTTCGCAAGGTACAAACGCTGAATGCATCGTAATCAGTCTACGCAACTGCGGACGATTTTAGCAAGTCACGTATTTCGCACTACACCGGTTCTGACTGGTTCTGAAAACATGGCGCTGCCCTGTGCGTTTTTCCGGATTCGACGACGCAGTCACTTTAAGATCAAGACATTTGGGGATCGGTGCTAAATATGCCCTGTTCCTTGGACGACATGTACGTGTCACTCAATGAGCGTTCCAAGCTATAGGGGAATCTTATCTTGTTAACTTCATTACAACATGCAGCAATGTTCTTAGTGATCCATTAACTTTATACGATTTTTCAAAAAGTCTCCAATCATAAACAAATATCACTGTAAGATTACTCTGAATTATGGTAGTTTCATAGAAAAGAAACACTCTTCAGTTACCTAGTGAGAAAAAAAGAAGAAAATTGACGTCAGATTTTAAACCCAAACTGCCCACTGACTTTGACTACAATCGGACAGCGTTCCGGAACGCTTTTCTAATTCAATCTGTAACATCCCTATAATTGGAAAGACATTTGAAAATCCAAATCCATTTAACCCTTTTGTTACCATATAGGCAAAAGAACAAGGTACAAGAGAAGTGTAAAAGATCCAAGTGGTTTTGGTTGAATTTGACAAAGTTAATGGATCACTTTAAACAGATCATTCGCGTCTTATCGGTAGGAGTAGACCGTAAAGGAGAAAGTCGATAAATACATTTTTAACTTTCATTTATATCATGTGAACACACGCATGACACAAGAGTTTATATTACAACTTTTGTAATATAAGTACTAACATTTTAGCAATCATAAAACTGTATTATTATTCACAAGTAAAGTCAAGTGCAATACAAAATATACAACATTTTTCGAGTCTCCATCATTTCTGGACTATGAAATCCGGACAAATCGTTGAATGCACTATAATACACCAACTAGGATGAATAGTCTATGATCAGCCAGGAAATAAGAAAACTAAGGGTCCATATACTTATCAGAGTGTGTTGCCAATTTGAGTCCCACATAGAAATAACCGGACATCTTCAAAGAGCCATAGTTTTCTTGTTTCTTGCCCGATTATGCTCTAACTTTCAGATATTGTTCCTCCTACTCGTCAAGTCCATGAAAGGATAAGTTCGCTTGGGTTTCATTGGCCGTTTATTACGTTAACGGTTTGTATACAATCGATACAAAGTATTATTTGAACTGTGAAATTCTTTACCGAATATAAAATATTACTATTTTGTTTACAAATTATATATTACCACATTGCCCTCGTGCAGAATGCAAATGTTAAGATTGCTCATTTACAACGTAATAACAACGTCATTTCTGGCAAAAACATATGGTGTCAAAATGAATAAGCGGCTCTTTTGGATCATTATATCTCCGGGTTTAATTTCACCCCCAGAGAAAACAACTTCGTAAACATTTAAAAAATCGAATAAATCGCCGATAAAGGGCGATGACACGAAGGTGAAGAGGCGCAATTATTACAAACTAACTGGAGGCGGCCATCTTGGATGACAACCTTGTCCCCGGGTGGGGTTTATGTTTCATATCCTACAGGCCCACCATATTATCATCATATCGGAAAACTATGACTGAGTCTCTTGGTAATAATCATAATGGTACTTTGTGTGCACATAATGTTCACTTCTATAATAGGCCTATTCATTAGAGTTTTGTTTATGTATATGAATAAGACGATCGAAGAAAGGTCATTATCATCGGTTAGAACAATTCTAAAAAATGCATGAATAATTTAAAGCTCAATGTATATATATATACAAAAACAGCATTGATTTCTCAAAAACTATATTATTTTGTTTCAACTAAAACTTGATAATTCATCATTATTATATTACTGATGCACAGTTTGGATCACTCTATTCGTCCGTGACTTCATTGTATAAGATATGTTAATGATAATGTAATTATGAACAATGTATTATTATTTAATTTTGTTCAGCACTTGTGTAAAAAAACAAGTACTGTATGTGCTATAATACTGAGACGGACACCTTTAAGATTCGCATACATTAATGCTCATCATACTCATGGGCGAATGAGCAAATGGAGGGGGAGGGGGGAGGGGGCCTGGTGCCTTCTGTTTGACTGATAAACAAGTAAAAACATCTCCACCTTATGTTATAGCCTCCCGAATTTAACAAGATATTGCTCGAATTTGAGGTGATAATTCGATGTGTTTCTGGCCCATTCACTGTTGTGTTCTAAAATTATTGGGGGCTGCAGCCCCCAATCCCCCTGCCTCGTATACACCTAGTATGATAATGCTGCTACTGGGTATCATCCTCGTTTTATCACAACATGACATTAGCATCCGTGGGTTATCTAAGTAGTTTATTCGCACTCAACAGACAGTGGGATGGGACGGGTGTAACAAACAGCGTCACTCATTACCGGCGCTAATCGAAATACCGTATTCCGGCCCAACCTTGAAGTACAGTCGTTTCTTTGTAATTTGGTAATTAAACCCTATATGCTCCAGTCACCAAATTTGTTTTCTTGCAGCGTTGTGTTTGGTTTAATTTAGGGTAGATATTTCGTGCATGAAATAATGTAATTTCGGTTATGGAATGACACTTTTTGCGCAATTTTGTTGGATACAAAATGAGATGAAAGTTTTAGAAAGAGGCTAGCGTTGACAGATGACTGGGCAGCGTGCAATATGGCGCGCGTCCACTTCTCTCTGGGGGCTACTCAGGGATTTGAAGGGACCGCGCTCTTTGTTAGAACTAAATGATTTGAAATATTATCCAGATAATGACAAATTCAGATGGCCACTTTGTACTAAAACCGTTTGGGGGCAGGGGGGGGGGGGGGGGGGCAGGGGGTGTGTGTGTGTGTGTGTGGGGGGGGGGGGGGCTGTTAGGAGGAGGCAGACGAATCTTCTTGGTTTCTAACGCATTCGTTGACTTCTTCACAACATGAATACTACACAACATTAATGTACAACCAAGTATAGGTAATGACAAGGAGGTATTAGTTAGATCCAATTTAACAAAGAACAACGTTGTCATTAAATTTGTAAAAAAGGGATTCACAAATTACTTTAACTACGTATATTACTCGTGTAATTAAATGATGAGCGATTCACATAATATTGCTAGTTATAATCACAATGTTCAAAATGATTAGGAATTATATTGTTCGTCTTACAATGGAATGATTTTCATTAACTACTAAATGCGTCCTTTCTATATATATTATATGGTTAAAGTGGAATATGTAAGTTCTGTGAAATGACAAGGAAGTTAATGGAAAAGACTCAAAAGAGGCTATTGTCGCTTACTATTTTATTCACTTTTGACTCATCAATAGAGCTTTTGATGAAAAAAATAATAATTTGGTATCTTTAGTTCTTCTTATTAATTTGCCTCCTTACAATCCTGAAGATACTTGCAATGACTTTGTTCAACTATATCATACAAACAGCATACATTATTAAAACTAAAAGGAAACTATAATATGTGAATTGGATTCAAGTCGGGGTTCAAGGGCAGATTACGAGGCTTTATTTCTTGGAGTTACGTTTCATTTCTGGTTCTCGAGTTACTTCGTTGTGCTTCGAGATAACCCCATGGCCAAATTTCCCCTTACAGAATGATGGATGCGGGATTGACTACTACTACTATAGTTAGAACTGGAAGCGCGTATCGGTCTTCATTCCGCCTGTCTGCACCGTTACTGAATTACCCAAATGTTTTCAAGATACCACAACTGCTTTCATTAAGAAGAAAAAAATACTGCGAATACTCCTCTAGTGATTATGCACCTAACTCATACGTACTTGTAGTCGTACACATGCACCCTAATGCCCTATCAAACTCATAATCTAGATTTCATCTAACTAGACTAACTTAATTGAGCATAAAGACATGAAAGTTACCTAAATTGGAAACAAGCAGAGTATTGACATTTCCTCTGAGCAAAGTCATGAAAGTAACACGATATACCTTGCCCAAAACACTTAGTTACACCGCATTTACTAAGGTCAATTAGCATGTTAATTACTTCAAACTTCTTCCTTTCCATGCCATTTCGTCGCGTGAATAATTGAAATTCCTTTTTGAAATCATCCAGCATGACGGTGTCTTATTGTCGTTTTCCTGCAGGTCCCGCGTTGCGTGACTCCGCAGTGAAACCCCAGCAGGCCCGAGGTGACGGGGAGGTGTACGGTGTTGGCGAGACATCGGAAGGGGGCAGACCGACCGGGCGAGACCAGGCTAAGGGTGCAGGCGTGTGACGATGTGATGGTGGTGACAGTTGGGGCAGAGCAGCTAGCCTCTCCACAAGGCGTCAGGCCCGAGGTGACGGGGAGGTGTACGGTGTTGGCGAGACATTGGAAAGGGCAGGCAGGGCGTGACCGGACTAAGGGAGCAGGCGTGTGACGACGTGATCATGGTGATGGTGGCAGTGGGTGAAATGTTAGCCTTTCCACAAGGCGTCTCTTCTGAATGTATGCGACACAATTGGAAAGAGAAAAAAAGGAGTCAATCTCGCAAGTCGTGCCTGCCATCCAGAAGCGAGGCCTTGTCGAAAGGCTAGTCAAAAGGCCCTAGCTTATCAGTGAGGCGACGCAATGTGTCGATGGATGGGATCGAGCTCACCTCAAAGCTCCAGCAGACGTATTATACACGGACGTCATCGCATACATTGTATAGGTGTAGGTGAAGGTATATACTATCTTTGGCCTCTTTCTACGAATAAGAGCGCCGCCAGCGACTGGTATTATGTCATCAAGTTGGCGCATTAGGGAGACTTCCGGTGATGTCGTGTGAACCTTCCGCGCTCACCTTGATACATGCAGGTAGTTGGCTCTGATGTCGGAAGTGGGTCCCTAACTTAATCGTGCAATCAACACTCTCTTGTTCCCCCTGCTTCTAGTTAAAGGTAGTCCGGACTCGTAAATCAGACGTACGGCGCCATCTTGCGAATACCTTGCGCACGGTACCTAGTACCACATTGGATCCGTGCTGTGCAGTGCGCGCCAACAAGCCTATTCCAAAATGGCGACTCGCGGTGTATTATCCCACACTTGATGATCTTTAAGTTGTGTCTTTAAGTCGCTGTGTGTAACCTTCCCACAATGCATCCGGTTTCCTGTCCACGACCCTCACGAGCAGCTAAAAGCTCGCCGTATACCCCGTCCGTACCTGTCAGCACCGTTGAGCAACGGGCAGGATGGTCGATCCATTACACCTCATTAAGTCCCATGATATGATACGTCCAGATTTCGTTACAAAATTAGTTCATGCGGACGCTCGGCGCATTCTCCGCGGATCATCCGAGCTCAAAGGGAAACAAAGTTGAGGGGAAGATACCGGCTATCACTCACTAATTTCCCGCCAGAGACATACCAAAACGGTCCAGGGTGAAGGATGAGGTTTCTAAAATAGAATTCCCGACCATTTTGAACGCTGGATATAAACCGTGTACTGGTGTAGTAACCCGACTTGGAGGAATGGGGTGCTGAAAGGGGCCATACAACAATATTATGTATATTTTTGTTTATTTAATTCAAAGTATAGTTTTGCCACGTTCAATTTCCTTGACACTAGCTGACCTGGGACTGAACTAGAAAGTATGAATTATGTTTCTTGTTAGATACAAACATAATAATATCATTGATTCAATACATTTTACAGCCATCTTGCTTGATGATACATGCACATTTAATGCAAAAATTATTTTTTGGACACTATAAGAAGAGATTGTTTGTCCCATTCTGAATCGTACTCGTTTTGTTTACAGGTTGTATGGTATGATATTCAAGGTATTAATACAAAGTATTTAATACCTAATTTATATCTTGTTGAAGAGAAATTATAATTTGTGATTTTGTATGGATATGAATGACGGTCATAAAATGATTTCACCAACAGTCCGGCGAAATTGCTGACAATATCTATCTACGTAAGTACAACATTCATATGATTGTAACCTCCAAGTGCCACACATTGGAGAGTAATTGCAATCCTTTATTCTATTAACATTGTCCAAATCCAAAAAACTTGCTTAGAACTCTAGTAGTTCTCTCATATCCGTGTATTACCAATAGAAAGATGGAACAGGTTTCGATTTGTTTAATTTCCTTTCGTTAAAAAGATATTTACGATTGAAGTGTTCGGATTTTTAATATCCACTGGAAAGTAATAACTGTGTACAATTAGTTCTCGAATATCATTATGCATTTCGCTCATTACTTGGCCAGTATGCCATTATAACATACATTGGACATTAATGTTCACACATTATACAGTAAACATATCAGATCACAAAAATATACACATTGTATTGAACCATTTGTCACTTGTTGAACATAGTCAACATAGTTAGTAGATCCCTTTAATCCACACCACAAACAACTTTGTGTTAATTTGTGTTTAATTTTACCATCAGACTGCATTTAAAGCTATAAGTAGCCTTACATTTCTAGCGATAGGTTTTGTGACGAGATTTCAAAATTGGCGAACAGGCGAGAGGGCTCAATAAGCTCGTCACCACATTGTTGATTATAGGCTTTCAAATATTATTCTCTTTTCTTTACATCCGTTATTTTGTTTACTTATATGTTTGCCAGGCTCTTATACCGAGTCATTCAATATACGGACTATCCCTAAACTTGTAACAATATTTTCTCTGGGGCCTTTATTTGTCTTCGCGATATTCGTTGGCTAAAAGAAAAAAAGGATCAAATTCAGCGACATCCCTCGTTGGTTGACGGATTGGCAGCGATTCGATGACGGCTGCGGTGCGCGCTGTCGAGATAAGCTCGTCGAGGATTAAGTCCGTTCCGTCGAACGCCAAGGATCGCATTTCGAAGCGCGCGGAAGTCGATTTCTGGTTTTAGCAATGAAGGAAAGATCACGATAGGCCGTGACAGATGACATGGTTCTTCGAGACGCACGGTTTGTGGGAGGGGAGGGGACATGCGCTGTTGGTGAAGATAGGGGGTGACGACGCTCGATTTAAACAATGTTAAAGGGGGTTGGGATTCGTAAATCGGACGGGCGGCGCACATCATGAGAACGCCTTGTGCACGGTACGAAATACGCAATAACCATCCTAGCTCACGTGTGTTTAATACGCACCGTGCGCAAGGTGCTCGCAAGGTGGCACCGCGCGTCTAATGCCCGGCACAGACAGAGCCGACTCGATCCGATCCGACTGGTTTTCAGCCTGATTAACTCAGTATGCGCTGCCTTAGGACTCCGGTTTTTTCCAGTCAAGTGCCAGTCGGAGGTCATTCGAGGCCGATTCAACATGTTGGATCGGCTCCGACTGAGCAAAACTGACTCTAGCCTGACTGAAAACCAGTCGGATCGGGTCGAGTCGGCTCTGTCTGCGCCGGGCTTAATTTGCGAATCCGAACTGCCTTTATACTTGTTACGGTGCATGGTTGCAGGTGGGTGATCGGCTCGATCGTTTCGTCCCTTTCACTGGATGTGGGTCGTATTTCGGTACGGATGTCGATATGGGGGTTTTAGCAGGAGGGAAAGTAAAGATCTTATCCGGTGACACGATGTGGCTCGACCTTGACAGATGACATGGTGTGAGAGAAATGGGGAGATCGTCAGAGGGTGGGTTTTACCCTCTGGGTCCCGTGGTCGGCTCTATAATAATCACGGGCCCCTGTTTCATACAAATAATAATTCCACGCACCTATTGCCTATCATGCGTATGCTACAGGAGCAAAGTTGCTTAAAAGGATACAGTAGTTCAGTTTTGGTATAGAGAGCGCTTCAAGACAAATTTGGTAAGGTAATGTAAGTGTAAACATTTAGAGAGCACACAATTTGAAAGACATAATCGGCTTTGTTTGATCAAAATCGGTTCAGAGACAGCTGAAATATCCATAAATAAATCCGATTACAATAAATGTTGGGGACCAACTTTTATTCAATTCAAGAAAATTATTTTAAATCCTGCACATTTGTGAAAATGTACCAAAATAAATTTTGAATTTGGTGATCTCTCAATAAAAAACATTATTTCAACGAAACATCACGCTTACCTTGTTTAATACAAAAAATGGCAGTGAAACTTGAAGCGTCTGGAGGACGCCCTCTTGTGTTAATGAGTACTTTTTGAACGAAAACAGTTCTGTAACTTAGCCGCTTATACATATGTTTCTACCATTCAAGCATTATTCAATTATAACCGTTAGTTTGTAATGATAACTTATACGCGTTGTAGTAACTGGAATTATGTTTGACCAGAACTGTACTATCCCTTTAACCGTGGCAATTAGACAAAGATAATTTGGATTTGCAGTCTGATGTTACAACTTGTGTTGTATGGAAAAGGATCCCGTAGGTTCATAAATGGATGTAGGTTTGTGGGTTGGGAATAGGGTGGGGATGGGGATAGCTAATTATATTCCCCCCGTATGTTCGATTCCATGAATCGCAATTCAAAGTGAAATGTGGTGAGTGCATGCCTTTCTATTTGTTTTAAGTTTGGGTGGAGAGTATAAACCCTTTTGTCTGTTCTGGCACGATGTTGGTCGACCTTGGCGGTGGGGGGGGGGGGGGGGGGGTCTGAGCTGAGGAGAAGAGATGGTTGGTGGTGAGGAGTGTGAGCGAGAGTGAAGGAGTCGATCATGGCTCGACCAAGGGGGTATAAGAACCTCCTTAGCTCGACCACTGGCTCGGCTAACCTGTTGGCGTGGTGATAGGCAATGTGGGGTAGGATCAGTGCTGCACGAGTGTGGACAAGTAAAGATGGATAGGGAAAAGGATTATGAGAAAAAGATGTATAGAATGAGAGGGACCGAGAAAGTAGAGAGAAGGTAATGGGGAGAGAGAATACAGAAATGCTTCATCTTCTAAACACTTCAAATCCTTTCTTCAACGTCGCGTTTTGGTCCCGTTTTGGTATTATTGTAGTCTTGTACTTCACGTTTTCTCTCTCATTGCATTCCATTCCATTTCAGCAGATGGCGCTCGACTAGATTGTGTCCCAGAACCGTATACGGCTCATACCAGTCATCTTGGTTGATTCAATCTTTTTGATTTATTTTGTGATAAAATATCCATTAATCCAAATTATAAATCGTAGATTTCAGTGATAATACCTCGTAAAAAACAGATCCACATAATCTTATCTATATGATTGTATTTGAATTAGAAATAAGTCTGCATAAACAGTCACACAAAATCGATGACCAAGACATTATGAAATTGATTTTGTTGCCGTTTTATATTTGAATAAATCAAATTCGAAAAATTGTATTTAATTGAACTGAAAATATCTATTTATGTAAGAAACAATAACGATGCAAAAAGACTACCGGTTCAAAACATCATCTCATATTTGTGTTAAGATGTAGTAATAACAAAACCACATTGCATTGAATAAACAACAAATTATAATGCCATAATAATTGATCATAATTGCGGGAGTAAGAAAACTACAATTTAGGACAAAAATATCAATATCAAGAATAAAATCAGGAGGATATACAATAAGGTAAAATGAAGAACAGATAACATATAAAAGTGAAGAGGTGTTCTAGTCTAATGGTAAAAGCTCCACTTTTCGCACTAATCGACCCGGGTTCTAATCTTGGCCGCGTCTATCGGATGGTGGCGATAAAGGGTGGTCCCAGACGTGAATAATCATAATTGATTGAACGCGTCTGCAAAAACCAAATAACCAACCAACCCAACATGGTTCAGTTATTACTTGGGCAAACATAGTATTCATTCTAACCATCTGTACACAAATCATACTAAACAAAACCATGCTAACGAACACAGTACCAGAAAAGTCAACAAGCACAGCAAAGATCAAATCTTGGTTTCAAGGAGAATTGAACAGATTTGAAAATAAAACAAAGAACAACGAGATTTAATCCGATCTTGACTTGTAACGAAATCTCATCCACACCTCACTCCTTCGCAAATAATCACGAGAACAAAACAATGTATGGATGAGAGCAAAGTTGTGCTGGGTCGTATTTCCATTCTTCTGAGCGCCGAGATATAAATAAATTATATAGAGACCGTCATCGATCCGACAAACGACCGACCACCTCTTGTTGCATAAAAGAGATGCAAAAATAGTTTGGGAAATTATATATCTAAACTTTGGTGTCGGTTTCTTGATTGAAAAGACGGGAGATCGGCGACGGATCGGAGTTGACGACGGTGAGTTTGGGCGAGAGGGATGGAGTGGGGAATCGAGGGGGGTTGAGGTGAAACCCACAGACACCCTTATAACCAACCCTTCAACTACCTCCGATTGTCGCCCCTGGCGCTGCGGCCTAAGATGACTAGGCCACTGGCATTTCGACCAACCAGACAAACCACACCATTCCAATGTGTTTTTCCATCGTTTTTGGCATTTCTCTAATAATTTTGATTTGTTTTTAATTACATGGTCAACATGGTCAACCACAATTATTTTAAAATTTGTAAATTTGTAAAAGTTCACATCTGCTCATTATGGACCTTCTTATTATTTCAAGTGAAGATCTAATTTATTTATTTGCTAACGAAATTTCATTTTCGAGATTTTTTTCTCTTCAGACTATAGCATAGTTATGTGACATCGGCCACTTCTAAATCCGGTCAAACAGATGTGCATAGGGTTTAGTTACTTTCATTTTGATCAAGATCCAAAATCAACATTAATTCGTGAGTAGCGGGACTTAGTAACATTGTCCAAATCCTCAAAATCCAATTGGAATTCTAGCGGTTCCCTCATACATTGTTGTATTCTTATTAACAAAAAAGGCATGGGACAGGTTTCGGTTTTTCAAATTTCCTTTTTGTTAAAAAGATATTTAAGTTTGAAGTGTTCAGATGTCAAATTATCCAATGGATCGTCAGAACCGTGTACAAAGTGAGTGCAATGAGTAAGTGAATGTCACTTTGCATTTTTGCTCATTACTCAGCCATATAAAGTCCATTTAAAGGCATATATGCGTGGGTTAATAGACGCGTGGATCCATCTTGCGCACTTTTACGCACGGTACATAATCCCCATTGGCTCAGTTATAAGTAGCGATCGCAAACTGTCCCGCTTCCGAATACCCGAGTCAAAAATTCATAAAAAATAGTCGCGTTCGGAATGTTTGTACTAGTCGAATGCAGATCCATCAGAGATGTTTACGAGCGAAAATATCACGTAACACGCTTAACCGCAACCGATCAAAGTGCCGCCGTTTGATGTGTCAGGTGACAGCGTGAGAAATTTGTTTGCTGCATGCAATTTCATAAGAAGGCCTTTGTTCAGATATTTCGAAGCACCTCTCTTCGATCGATCCAACACATATCGTGAGTTTACCTCGAGAGATTACGGTGGAGTCGAGTTGGAATTTGCTGACTACCCTTTATAACCCACGCATATATGCCTTTAACTTGAAATGTTCACACAACACCCAGTGGACATATCAGATAACAACAATATACATTGTATCAACCACTCATCGCTTTTTGCACATGTCAACAAAGTTACTAGATCCCTTTAAGTGAAAACAAATCTATTTCGTCTTTATCACAACTCTGTTTTATATTTTATTTCGAAACGAGAGTCTGCATGTGATTTGAACATAATTTTTGGATGCGTGGCAAAGAACGGGATCATGATAGGATTATTTTGAATACAATTAGTATACCTAACATGTAAATACATTATGCGCAGTGGCGTAGCTACAGGGGGGTGGGGCGGGGAGGGGGGGGGGGGGCACGGGACACGAGAACCCCCTCCTCCATGACAACAAACAATGCAAAACATAAGGGGGAATTCGTATTAGAAAAATAAAGAAATGCATAAGGTGTGCCTACCCTAATAATTCGCGTGCCCCTCAATCATTCCGACCACTGTGTATGTGTCCTGTTACAGAATTATGTTTTAATGGCGGGCCGATCGCTATGAATTTGAATGTTAATCGGTGATCAGCTACGACATTTAAAGCCCGCCGAACATGAAGAACCGGGACCATCACCATTTTGTAATGCTGACCATCACCACGCCGCAACACCCGAAAATTATACACGAGTACATATTTGATTATGAAGGTGATGGTGGCACGGTGATAAATAATAATAATATGATGATGATGATGCCGATGATGATGATGATGATGATGATGATGATGATGATGATGATGATGATGATGATGAAGATGATGATGATGATGATGATGATGATGATGATGATGATGATGATGATGATGAAGATGATGATGATGATGATGATGATGATGATGATGATGATGATGATGATGATGATGATGATGATGATTATGACGATGATGATGATGATGGTGACAATGGTGAAGATTATAACGATGATGATGATATGACGATGATGATGATGATGATGATGATGATATGATGATGATGATGATGATGATGATGATGATGATGATGATGATGATGATGATGATGATGATGATATGATGATGATGATGATGATAATAATGATGATGATGATGATGATGATGATGATGATGATGATGATGATGATGATGATGATGATGATGATGATGATGATAATGCTGCTGACGTAATATTCTGGTTATTGTTGTTTTAGTTGTTGTTGCTGATGGTGATGCTGCTGCTGCTGCTGCTGATGGTGGTGATGATGATGATGATGGTTATGATGGTGATGATGATGAGGATGATGACGATGATTATGATGATGATGATGATGATGATGATGATGATGACAATGGTGAAGATTATAACGATGATGATGATATGATATGATGATGATGATGATGATGATGATGATGATGATGATGATGATGATGATGATGATGATGATGATGATGATGATGATGATGATGAGGATAATGATGATGACGATGGTGAAGATTATAACGATGATGATGATATGATGATGATGATGATGATGATGATGATGTTGATGATGATGATGATGATGATGATGATGATGATGATGATGATGGTGGTGATGGTGATGGTGATGGTGATGATGATGATGATGATGATGATGATGATGATGATGGTGATGATGATGATGATGATGATGATGATGATGATGATGATGATGATGATCATGATAATGGTGGTGGTAGTGGTGGCAGCATGTAGTGGTGGTGGTGATTTGATGATGGTAATGATTTGACTGAATGTTTACCACTATTTTGTTGTTGTATATCTTAAGTTTTTACTTATTAGAAAATATTAGCAAACAAAGCAAATGGAAATGTAAACTGTACCCACCCATCTCGGTAAAGTTCATGCTATTGATAATAACAGTTCTTAAAATATGTTATTCGTTTATTGTACAATCATACTGAAATAGTATGTGTGTTGTTTGCACACACATCAATTGCATTGATTCCACAGAGGGTATAAACCGACGAAAAGTGAATGGAAATGACAAATGGATTTAGTGTAGCTGTAAAGAAAGACAAAACGAAATGTAGCCTAAAGTTTGGTATGCAAATTGCTTGAGAGTTGACCTTTTCTGAAATGAGAGACCCTACTCACGTCACCTCTCCAATAGCTAGAGAGAGAACCGTAACACGACGCCTGGGCTGCGTGCTCTATTTACCCAGTTTTTCTTGGTCCCCTGCCGTTTCAAAACTTGCTGCTATTTCACGTCGCCCTTATTCCCTTCCAATTGGAGCCGAGTTGAACCTTGTTTTGATATTATGTACGATGTACATGTGAACTGAATTGATGCAAACATTCCCAAATCTATTTCCAATAAAATCAAACAAATCCCCCCGTTGCTGATACCGGTTCTATAAACCACTCAACCCGGAAATTTGTTTAGACGCGTTAGAAAATTGGCCTAGTTTTCTGTTTCACGATTTGTTTGGTCGAAATCGCATGATGGTTCACCATGATGGGGCGGGTATATAGTTTCCGTTAGGGTATAGAGCTGTAGAAAGAAAAAAAAACAACAACGACGACTTATCATCCATCTGATGACGAGGGAAATCTAACGTCAAAACATTTTATTGACATGATTGTTGGCCTAGAAAGAATTAGGACAAAGTGGGACCGCTGGAAAACTACGTGAGCGTGGTCTACATTCGTTCTTCATCTGTACGACTTCCTGCGGCTCTCCTACCCCGCTCATCCTTCTTATGTTCATGATTGCATGTTTGGCTATGTACAGGAAACAGGTTATCCATGCTAATGCAACACATCTGTGCGTGTGCTTACTTGCCTCACTGTGCGTTTGTCCTTCAGGTTCGCCAAAGTTGTTTGTATGTTTAACCTACTTCTTTCCTCTCAGTCGATCACGGGCATGGCATTCGGCTGCCAAAGTCAAGTCGTATAAACTGTGTCAATTGATCTATTGGGGCGGGTATAAGACCTGAATAATAATTATGTTAGAAATCACCCATACCCAAAGGAGTAACATTAATTCGGCAATGATGATTACAATTGAAGTTCACCCCGCGTGCCAAATTATATGTAGCTATGTTTCAACGTTCCCGCAAATGGTTTCAGACACCGGATTAGCTATCATGTTTGAATCATAAATCAAGGGTTCGGAGAACCTTTCTTCAAAATATGTTACTCACCAAAACGCCCCAACAAAATAAAGCACCGAAATTAAATGATATCACACAAAATAACTCGTTTGCTTGACTTTTCGGTGTTGCGTGTCCTCGTGCTGTTATTTATTTCTCTCCACATTTGCACATTGTATTACTGATTTATGATTTGCGTGATGTATTGTCCATTCCAAGTTCGAAAAGTTCAGCTATATCGGTTAACTTAAAAGGAGTAACTCGAATTCGTTTTGAAGAGTGTGAGAAATAACATTTCCCACATTATATTTATAGACCTTTTTGCTTTCCGTCATAATGTAGAGCTATAATACCGATGACATCATTATTGATAAGTAAAAACAATATCGATAACGTGATAGTGGTGGTAGTTGTGACGACGACGACGACGATGATGATGATGATACAAATAGTTCAGTAAGGGTATAAGTGTACTTTTTTTTGTCTTTCTTCATGAACACAAATATAATCATTCAAATATAAACATCTAGGGGCAGACGAGTTGTTGATTAACACGTTATTGGCGGGAGAGGGCGTTTGTAAGTTTTTGTCGCTAACAGGTTTGCCTGAAAAGTGTCGGGCGCGCTAAAGTAACGATGATAAAAAAGTAATTGTTATATCAAAAACAAATCCTATCACAAACATAAAATACAACATTATACTTTTGAAACGTATTTCCGCATACAAACTGAATTGAAAATCCGTCAACACTTTATAACGCGTCTATCATTAAAGTGTACAAATACCCGAGATGCTCGTTTAAAGTGATCCATTCACTTTATCAAATTCAACCAAAATCACTTGGAGCTTTCACACTTCTCTTGTAACTTGTTGTTTGACTTATGGTAACAGGAGAATGGAATGGGTTATGATTTTGTCAAAATAATGTCTCCTTGATTATGGAGATATCTATGGTTACATTGAAAGGCGTTCCGGAACGCTTTTCTATTGTAGTCAAACTTAATGGACAATAGGTAATACATTCTGACATCAATTTCCACCCTTTTCACTAAATAAACATTTTTTTTTTTTTCTTTGAAACGTTCACTTATCATTCGGTAGAATCCTACAATGATATCAATTTTTGGAACAAATTGTATAAAGTTAATGCATCACTTTAAGCAGGGATTTGAGACACTCTCAATTATTCGTTTAAAATTTTCACTGTAGCTAGATAGTGGGGCAAATAATGCTCCCTATTGGTATTTCAGCTAAAAAGGTTTGATACTTTGCTTATACATATGAAATTTCCCACATTTCTCACATTATATGAAATTTCCCACACCTTTTTCCTACAAATAATTGAACAGACTTGTCTCTCGTTGAATGTTGTGTTGGTAGACACAATTTCATAACGACGCCCCAAAAAATAATGAGCGTTTAATGTTTCAGGTGTTAATCTTCTCACTAGGTATGGGATAAGAATCTCCTCAATATATTTCAGATTTGGTTAGTGTATATGTACCAAATAGAAATCTTCGCTCCCTGAATTGTAATATGTTATCAGTACCAAAACTTCAATCGTTGGCAGGTGAAAAGTCATTTTTGTATTCGGCACCAATATTATGGAATTCTTTGCCAGTTAATGTTAGAAATGCCACCTCAATTGAGTCATTTAAAATAGGTGTAAAGACATTTTTGTTTAAATTAGCATTTGATTAGGGACTAACTTTCTGTTTCTCTCTCTCTCCTTTACTTTCCTTTTTTATTTTCTATTGCGCCTGAGAATAGTGTTCACTAGAGTCATGGCGCATTATAAATGCTCTATATTATTATTATTAGAATCAAATAGATATTGTTCAACAGAAAATTAACAAAACAATACATAATTATGTAAAGAAAGGGGAAAATAAACATCAAATGCAGGATATAGTACAATGTATATTCATAGCATTAATCATAACATGAGTGAATATAAAATATATTCATATCATACAAATTGCATACTGAATTGTGTTATTATAATGAAAAATAATCCCAATATTATAACATAAATATAAACTATATTATTATCATCATCCATCTATGTAAGATTTCGTAGCGTGCATATATAGCCTCGTTCGAATCCGTATTATAATATCAGTATGATCGCATAATGTGTAAACGCGATTTGTGCTGGTGCGATTTTCTTGTAATCTGATAGTACCATACTAATAATGAAAGGAGATAAGGAAAGTGTGAAGAGAAAGAGAGGGGTGAGGGATAGAGTAGGGGGTAAATACGATGGGAGGAGGGGGAGGGAGAAGGGAGGGGGGGGGTATGGGGTGTCATCATAGGGCTGGTAATAGACTAGTGTAAGACGCTATAAAATCATGAATTATTGTGGGACATTATGAAATCTTGAATTATTGTAAGACATTATACAATCATAAATTGTAAGACATTATGAAATCTTGATAATTATTGTAAGACATTATGAAATCTTGATAATTATTGTAAGACATTTTGAAAATATGATTGAATCATAAATATGATGAAGAGCCAGGCGTGTTTACCAAAGGTCCTCAGTAAATACGAAGATTGGAGCATTTCTACTCGATTCAATATCATCATTATGTAGCACAGAACGTATATAGATTGCATCCTTTTGTCACGTTTGTTAATCTTGAGACGTTCATGAAATTTGATCCCAAATAAACGTTGGCTTTTTAAATGCAACGCAGCTCTATAACTACTTTTTCAACATCAAATAATTAAATTGCAGGAATCGCGCCTTTCAATACAGTGTATGAATTCAAATGATAATTCAAAGTGTGGTGTGGTACACCTTTCCCACCTCTTTCGCTCTCTCTCCCCTCTAATTCTTTCTCTCTCCCTCATCCCCCCTCCCTCTCCTTCCCTTCCTCTCCCCCTCTCTCACTCTTTTCCAACCACTCTCTCTTCCCGTCATCACACCCAACCTCTCTATTTTATTTTTACATCTCTTTCTTTCCGCGATTCCAATAGATCCTATAGACATTTTCAAATTCGATTTTATTTTTTTATGGCGATGAAATGATTTGCAGGATGCAATCAGCAGCAGGGCGAGGTGCTTTTAAGTCAACATTAGTAGAGCGATCGAAAAGGGCGGGCAATTAAAGGGACCGCGTTGCCGAGCTAATACAGCGAGACGCCATTTTATACATACTTGCGAATAGCCACATTGTGTCTTTCGTCAAACCTACACAGAGTGCAACGCGTCGCTATTGAATAACACATGGTATAGCAATGGCCGGTTCAACGCAGCAGAATTTGCCTGACACAGCGGAAATTCGTATGCATCGATCGGCCTATAGATAGAAACGGCTGAACGGCATTGTTCTTTTCGTTGCTCAATGACGTTTATTATTTTGATCTTGTATTTGATTTTCATTTTCGATTTTGACTATAACATTTAGACTGAATCATTAAAAATAAAAAGTTTTTCATTTGATATTACAACAAAATGTATTTATCTACCAAACATGTACAGCATGTTTATTTGCAAATGTACATACCCCATCAGCCAGTACGCAAATAATCGTTAACTATTTTTTTTTTATTATATAATATTTTTTCCAAAAGTGATATTTGAGATATCAACCATGATATACTTATATCATTGATCATTGATTTTTCTAAATGATATATGACATTTCCATATAAAACTAACGTTTACTTATAGTGAAACAAAAGTGGAATTGATATCAGATTTTATCCCCGATCGTTCGCGCGAAGTATCTGAATTCGGATACTATGAATAGAATTCGGATAATTTATTTGTTACTACTATCGAAAAACATTCCGGAACGCTATTCAATTCAGTCTGTAATAACTCGATGATTACACTGTTAAAACGCTGTGTAAACAAATTCAACAGCTGTTTAACATATGAACCATCCAACTCTTGTTGAAAACATTCAACAACCCCAGTTGTTTAAAGTTTACACAACTTTTGTTTTAATTTTTTCTACAACCGTTGTTTCGAATAAATGAAAAAAAAACCTGTTGTTGAAATAGCAAATACAAAAATGATTGTACTATAAAACGGCAAAGTCGGAATCGAACCGGGGACCTGGGTTATAAGACTAACACGCTACCTCGTCGCTATCTCGTTTCGCTTGGTTTGCAGTTGGACAAAAAGGGTTTTGACGCGATAATTTCGCGGTCGAAACTATCACGTGATTTAACACGTTTAAAGGAGAATTCCGGACGGTTTTTAAACAAATACAGTATATTGGAAATAAATCTAGGGATGTGCTTGAATATTTTCAGGATTTGACTCACTTTGGTTGATTTCTAAGATATTTTTCTAATGTCATTAACTCTGAGGAAATAATTAAATTTACCGCGCACAATCATGAGACCCTTACCTAGCACCCTCGCTTTGCTCAATTTCTTGAGTAGGCTTGAATCCGGTGCCACTGCATTGGGATCACTGCATGTGTCATTCATAATAGCCGGTCATGCAGAGCCAGCAAATTCAATAACCTCTTTGTGTCTATTCAAATTCCAATGAAAGCCAAACGTGTTACAATATCGGGCAGGCAAGTATTTTCAAACGGCTCAACAATGCAGTATTGCTCAAAGGCACGGTCAGTGGCGCAGCGTGGACTAAACTATTCACGATCGAGCATTGTATTGGTCCGATCAAAAGAACACATTCGCTGCAGTGTAAAAAACATAGATAGGCGCAAAGTGAGGGTCGTACGTCACAAATTGGTGCATTGTGGGATAGAACAAGCTCGCTCGCGAATTTGTGAACCCACAATCATACTTTTTTCATACAAAATTGTGTTGATTGACCTAGAATATCTGTCTTTCAATCATTAGAAGCTTGAATTCGTATATGGAAGTCCACTTTAATCAACGCTTGAACAATGGCCACTTTACACAACCCTTCTTTCTACAACTTATCATGCTACACCTAAGGTTGTATGAAAAGATTCAACAACCATTTTTACACAGCGTTTTAACAGTGTAGGGAGAAATTTGAAATATCAAAACCCACTTCCTTATTTTGCTACCATAAGTCAAACAACTACGTATAAAGAGGTGTGAAAGCTCCAAGTTATTTATGTGTCGAGTGCCCACGTCCCACGATGCTGATAAATGCTTTAGTCTGTCTATCGGTCATTCGGTTTAAAAAGTAGATTATGTAGCATTTTTCTTCCAAGAAAAGATTGAACATTTTCGTTTAGCATGTTTAGGCTCACGTGCTAATGATATACTTCCACAGATAAAAGTGTAATTGAGAGAGAAGCAACGCACTTGTGTTATTTGCCCAATTTCACGTATTTATTATATATTAAAATACATCGGATATCCTTCCAATCAGGCAGAATAATCTCAACAAAGACCTTGAACCGTTTATTATGATTTACTCTATTTCAATTGTAGTTATTGTCGTGAGTATTACAGTAGTCTTACATAACAATTCACAAACAGAACAGTTCCTTTCAGATTTGATTTGTATACATTTTTTGAAAAAAACAAAGAATGTTCCTGACAACTTGGAAGCGTGCCCATGGTTTGTCCGACATAGCAACCACAAATACGCGCATGCGCGGCGTTTTTTAAAAATGCATTGCGATGTATTAATTAGAAACAGGTTATCAGATTAAAAAGTTTATCACCAGTAACTGTCATTAAGTAAGGAACGCGCAGAATACTTGAATACATTAGTGAACCAGTCTTTTATGTCCTCCAATAATAGATTTCCTCTTTTGGACAGTTGTCGGTGTACTGTTACCAATACACCCCCTAAAAAACACACGTTCTGTTTCATCGAACATTTTGTTGTGGTTTGTATTTACAATCAGCGGAAAACACCCCATCCATTCGATTCGCAGTGTATAGTATCGCTTTCAATCGATCAATGGGCCGCTCAAATGCGATGATAGAATGTCTCTCTCCTTCGTTTTAAATACAAGTGGTTTTCTATATCACAGACGGTCGACCGTTAGTCGAAATGTGAACTTGGGGTGGGTGGGGGGGGGGGGGGGGTGGGGGGGGGGGGGGGGGTGTCGGGGTGATAGTTGCGACGAGATCTATCCTCCCCCACGGTCAGCGACCCTCAAATTGACCGGCTTAATGAACGATCATCTGCCGTCGCCTCTATACTAGTAAATCATATCGCTTACACAGAAGAAGAGGGGATGGAAGGGGAGATAGGGAACAAGGGAGGAGGTAAAAAGGGGTGGAACGGTATATAAACATTACAAAGGATGAGTGTGACATAGAGCTATATAACCGAGAATGAAATAGGTGATTGAATTTTATTGAATTTTATTATTTCGTTATATATGATTTTGAGTAGACTTTCTTATTGCTAATCTAACCTTATGTAATGTATTATATGTTGTAAAGCGCCCTTTTCATTGTCTTAATCATTAATCTCAAATGGGACACCTTAGCTATTATGCAAATTTTAAAAATAGGGCTAACAAGTTTTCTCGTGTGTAAATTTCATATGACGAATTGGCTGTATATAAATATCACTTCAGAAATTCTTCATATTTTTGCTTTACAACGAGAGCAATTCTCGATTCCTCTTCGAATCATGGCTGCCCTATTTCTCCGTGGCAGAAGGCTTAGAAGATGTAGAAAGTCTTGATTGAAGCTTTAATGAGAAGCAAAGATAGGGCTGAGGTCGGATTACAAGTTGCCTCCCCGCCACGTCTCCGATTACTGCCGTCGCAAACACTCCAGACCCACGCAACCAGAACGTGTCCCTCTGCTGCTGCTGCGCCACGCCGCTAGGCCGGGACCGGCAGGGGATGGGGCTCCGCTCATTGTTTCAGCAAGGTGGCGATCGGATGATGATCAGCATAATGATAAACCACGATGATCATCCTGATGATTTAGACGGGGGATATTAAGGGCGCGCATCTTGCAAGCCAGCGCGTGTCGGCAGGTAACCCGACACCCACGGCGTGTGATATTGTATATATTATACCCACCTTTGTTTACATCTTATATCCTCTGACTCTTAATATTTAAACACGGGCAGCAGTAAACTGGTTAAGACATCATTAACGATATGACCAGCAATATTTACTTACATGGCCATTTCCGCTGTGGTTAAGGACGTTAACAGGGTGTTTATGAACAATAAAAACACCAAAAGATTTAATTGTGAGATAAGAGTAAAGTATTGACGTATATTTCGTTCTCCGAAGGATGAATATAACATTATTAAAGTGTTGAAATGAATTTCGTGTTAATTTGTATTGTGTCTAGCTCAAAATTACCTGAAATATGATCACTATTGACACATGCTAGTTTTTGGAATGTGTGCATTCCTTTTCATATTTTATATTATTTTTAAAAGGAAATTTAAAATGTTGGTAAGAAATCGCACCTCCCAAGACAATGAGAAGTTGTATACACTAGGAGAGAGTAGCTGACTATCAAGCTATAGTGTCATCATTACACATGCGTTAAAGGGACTTAGTAACATTGTCCAAATCCTCAAAATCCAATTGAAATTATAGCGGTTCCCTCATACCTTGATGTATTCTTATTAACAAAACAAGTATGGGACAGGTTTTGGTTTTTCAAGTTTCCCTTTCGTTAAAAAAGATATTTACGATTGAAGTGTTCAGATGTCAAATTATCCAATGGATCGTCAGAACCATGTACAGAGTGAGTGCAATGAGTTAGTGAATGTCACTTTGCACTTTTGCTCATTACTCGGCCATATAAAGTCCATTTAACTTGAAATTTTCACACAACACCCAGTGGACATATCAGATAACAACAATATACATTGTATCAACCACTCATCGCTTTTTGCACATGTCAACAAAGTTACTAGATCCCTTTAAAGGGGAATGAAACGCTGGAATTTTCGCTTACTATTACTGATAAGTGCATAACTTCTGTCACTTCTACTAGTATATTTCCACATGGGTATCACTAATAATGGAAATATTCAATGTTTTTAGAAACCACTATCAACTGTTTTGACTGACCACTGGATGCTGCCATGTTTTCCAACGGTTCCACATGAAACGTCATCTGAGCTCATTTGAGCGTGCACTAACAAAAGAGTGTTAATGTATAACCGCATGTTGTTAAATCTGCTGCTAAGTCAGTGATTACGTAACCCACTTCTGTTCGTGCAAGGTCAGATGACGTTTCATATGATACAGTTAGAAAACATGGCAGCCTCCAGTGTTCAGTCAAAACAGATGATAGTGGTTTAAAAAACATGGATTATTTCCATTATTAGTGATACTAAAGAAGAAAATATACGACTAGAAGTGATGGGAATTATGTACTTATTAGTAACAGTACGCGTTTCATTCTGTTGGTTCATAATTGGTGGATACTTCACTTGGCAATAATTGGTGGCATAGAGACACCATATTTTATCAGATACTACTACTACTTAGGTGCACAGGACGGTGTGTCCCTTCGCTCCCCTACGAGAGATCCTTTTCCACTCGGTCCTATTCTGGGCTATGAGCTCTGCCTCGTGTATAGGTAGTCCCACGTTGCTCTGGGCTTGGTCTCTCCATCTCGTAGGAGGGCGTCCCGGGGGTCTACGTGCATCAAAGTCATTTCGATATGCCTGGTATGGTAGACGGTGATGCGGCATGCGGACAACATGCCCAAACCATTTCAAGCGTCGCTTGGTTATCTCTTCACAGATAGTGTTTGTGATGTTCAGCCTTTGTCTTATTTCTTCGTTCCTCACCCTGTCCATTAGGTGAACTCCCAGGATGGTCCGGAGACCTCATTTCAAAAAACCTCAAGCTTCTTTCTGTCTGATTTACGCAGAGTCCAGGATTCCGCTCCGTATGTAACAATAGGGAGGATGAGGGCTCTGTATATTCTAACTTTTAGAGTTCTTGATATATCTTGGTTGGACCAGATGGTACTCTTCAGCATTCCAAATGACCAGGCTGCCAGTCTTATTCTCCTCTTCACATCTTCTTCTATGCTAGAAACTATGCTGCCAAGGAGGACAAACTTATCCACTTTCTCAATGCTGGTGTTGTTTAGAGAGATTTGTTGATTGTCCTCTGTCATAATTTTACATTTTGCAGTATTAATTTTCATACCCCATTTACTGCATGCTTTCTCCAATTCACTTGTTGAGATTTGGAGTTTCTCGAATACCAGTTCCATGAGAGTTGTGTCATCTGCATATCGGATGTTGTTAACCCGCATGTCACCCATCTGTACTCCACCATCAAGCTTTTTGATGTCTTTCAGCACAAATTCCAAGAATAGGTTGAAGAGACTTGGAGAGAGGAGGCAGCCTTGTCTGACACCAGTTGTGACTTCAAACCATTCGGTTATCTTTCCATTTACCATAACCAGATAACCGAGCATTTGGTTTGTTTGTACATGTTCTCGATGAGGTCAGCCATGGCCTTGTCCACACCAATGGAACGCAGACATTTCCAGAGAGCTTCCCTCCATATGGTGTCAAAAGCTGCCTTGAAGTCAATAAAATTCCAGTGTATAGGTATCCGTCTTTCTCTGGCCTTTTCGAAGATCTGTCGAACGACAAACACATCATCTGTGGTGCCTCTAGAACTTCTAAATCCACATTGTTCCTCTGTCAGGTAGTTGTCTATGGTTCCTTGAATTCTTGTGAGGACCATTCTACAGAACACTTTCCCAGGTATGGAGAGTAGAGTGATGGCCCTGTAGTTTGATGGATCTAGCTTGTCTCCTTTCTTGAACACTGGAGTGATGAGACCTTTGCTCCAGTCCTCTGGTGTTTTACCTTCCGACCATGCCTTGTTGATAATTTGAAGCAGGAGTTGTATCATTGGTAGTCCACCAGCCTTCAGAGTTTCTGCAGCGATTTTGTCCCAGCCGCAGGCCTTGTTGTTTTTCAGCCGTTTAATTGCTGCTTCTACTTCTCCGATTGCGAAGGGTACACTAGGAATGTCTGTATGTTGAGGATCAGGTATGGTGTGAAGAATATTTTCATCCCTTGGAAATTGCATGTTAAGGTGAGAGCTAAAGTGTTCTTCCCAGCAGTTCAACACCTATATTGGAGCCGTTTTTAAGATGCCTTCTTTGTTCTTCACTGCAGGTTGCATCTTGTCTCTTTCACCAGCAAGTTTCTTCACCTTCTTGAAGAGCTCGTGGCTGTTGTTCTTTGAGTGGGCGATTTCCATTTCTTCCACTTCTGTGTTGAGAATTTTCTTTTTCCACTTCTTCACTTCATACTTGACAGTCTTATTCAATTTATTATACTCTTTCTTATTCCGGGCCGAGGGCTCGTTCAGCTTGATAATTATTGCCTTCCTCCTGTGTTCACAGGCCTTCCGCACATCTTCTGGGAGACCCTTGACTTGCTTTGACCTTTTGAAACCAACTACTTCTTCGGTGATGACATTGGTGGTGTCCCTGAATTTCTTCCACAACCCATCCACATCTGTGTCCTGGAGCAGAAGTAGTGGCTCAAAGGCACCTCCTATCCTGGCTTCGAAGGCTTCTACAATGTTAGGGTCAGTGAATCTGCTAACATCATAGTTTCTGGGGAGGCTCTTCATTTTCTTGGTCTTTGATGGTGAGAACTTCACATTTGCTAATACGAGGTTGTGGTCTGACCCAATGTCCGCTGAACAGTATGACCTGCAGTTCTGGAAGATTTGTATGTTATCTAGTTTGGTTATGATGAAATCAATCTGGTTTCTGTAGTGACCACACGGTGATGGCCATGTTGCCCTTCTGCATTCTTTGTGTTGGAAGTAGGTGTTACACAATGCCATTCCGTGCAACATACAGAACTCCAGAAGCTTCTCCCCTCTGATCAGATACACAAACTCAATATTTAGTTCACACAAGTGGTAGAGTAACTGTTAATGAATATGTGGGATGCGTATCTGACTATTTTGTTAGTGCCATATACTTACGCCTAGTGCCCGAGGTATAGCAACGTTTCCTGTATCACAGACATGCTATGTAAAGAAACGACCTTGCGACTATTATATACAGTTATAACACGTTACATTGGGGTATTCTTTATTTTGATGGGGCCGTTTGAGTGTAGCCTATAATGTATACAAACGACGTGCATTCTAATTTGACTCATATACATTATTTAAAGGAGGGGTTCGGACGATTTCCAGCATTTACCAATCAAAGAAGCAATATTTTGTCAACATATTGCCTTTGTCACGACGAAAAAGGACCAACTGGATCATTCACAATCACTTTTGTACTAAATAAGGTAACAGTTCTTGATCGAATCTGCCGCCAGTGGGATCTATCCCAGCATGCAATTTTCGTGACGTCGATGCCTCACTTTGCTGCCAATACAAAGTAAAGTGAGGCTGGCGCGTCACGCTACCACGTGATAAAAATCGGAAGCGTACAGAAAATAGACGATGAATATCAAAAATTGCAGACACAAAACAATCCAGTATAAATCATCCTGATAGGATATTTTTTTTATAAAAATATATTACCAACGAGTAATTTGTTTAGATTCTGGTACATTAATTTTGAAATCGTCCGAACCATCCCTTTAAGAGTAAAATCAGAATGCAGATGAACATAATTATAACATTGTTGGTATAGATACTCATCAGAGAAATCGTAATATTAAAACCTGAAAGCAGGCAAGTGGTATTGTTCTCTTTACTTTCTTGGTAGACGCTGAACTACATTTTATATGAACACGATCATTTATAACGGGCATTTCCACGGGAAGGTGGACAAAAACATTGAAACAAATAAGTGGCTCTATTTCAAATCTTTCCTATTCAGTTTACTGAATTATTTGTCCATAATTCATGCTCCTATAATTATATATTTCACTTCACATCCTTTTTTGTTAAATTATCGAATATCCTTATATAGGGGAAACATGAACCATACATAAAGCTTTGCACTGGTGCTATACACAGTAAAATTTTCTCAGAAATTCGTATTTTTAAAACATTTAAAACATTTTCTTTAATTAACGGTACCAACTTACGTAATTTAATAACACAGCATCTTTTTTTTTTAATAAGGAAATGTCCATGCTTTGAGCGCCCCAAAACATATTTCTTATCGGGTAGTCCTACGGAGAAAATGTAACGCAAGTTACCGATACTTCTGCATCCTGTAATGTAGTCCTAAATAATTTGGACATAGGTGACATACAAATGTCAAATTAGGATATAACATATTTAACCAGGATTACTTCATAATTATAGATGGAGATTTGTACAAGTGTATACACAATGTGTGCCATGTCCCTTTTTTGTAACGCGAGTTACCGATTTTGACTCTTCCCCAAACATGCTAAAGGTACGTAAAGGTAGCTCAGTTATTCTTGTTTATGTTGTCTATATAGTTAGTGCACATCTACTTAATCCTTGGAGGTAAAAAAAACAACAACCTACAATTCCATAAAGAAATGGAGTTATAAGACAATGAAGTAGTCAGAGTAGTTTTAAATGTAACGCGAGTTACAGTGGAAATACCCATTTATATCATTATGGAACATTATTTACATACGAAGGAATCAGAAAAAAGAGAATAATTACACCATACTTGAAATATGCATGCACGGACGCACTACCACTGCGTATTGTTAACTCTGTAATATTATCCGACAGCATACTGTGTGCACTGTGATACCATAACAAATACAAAACAATGGAATATACAATTGTAATTGTAATTGAACCATGTTGATTTGTCCGGACTGTAATATGATGAGTGCTCAATTGTTTATCCCTTGATATCATAATGACG